>PVJH01003589.1:0-139432 GCA_004026705.1 Nesogale talazaci | reverse complement strand
CCCCCCCCCCCCAGCAGCTGTTGAAATGCCACAGCCTCCCACACTTCAGACCCAGCTGGCTTCCGCCTCCCATGGCTGCATTCCTGGCAGGTCCAGAAGTCAAGAAAGGACCAGGACAAGGATGGCAGGTGGAAGGGGGTGGTGGGGGGGGCTTCTTCTGGTGGGGATGACTTCCAGAGTTTGGGGTGTTTCTCCATTGAAGGAGCTAGGCCAAGAAACCAGTATTTCTTCCTTGCAGAGACAGGTTCCGTTTTCCACCAGGAGTTGAGGCTTCCTGCATTTACAAAGCCTTTCGCAGGCACACACAGATAGTCTGTCTTAATAATGGCAAGTGGGGTGAGGATGGCCTCTCCATGCATTTGTGCCAAAGTCCCTTTGAATAGACCCTTTCATCAAGGATATTCCCTCCACTGTAAACTACCCAAGGACTTATTCAAGTCAAGATGTACTTCCTGCAAGGAGAGAAGTGATTTTATATATCTATATCTATCTATATATTTGTATTTATATATTTCATCAGGGAACTATGGAAGTGAATTTGAATAGTAAATTATAAGTGTCATTGGCCTTGCAAATGAGTTAGGAGATGATTGGTGTTCTCTTGCTTTGACCCACCCTCAGATATTGTTGGGGAAAATGTTCCTTAAAAGGTTAATGAGATTGATATGTACTTACCGATTCACTAGCGAGGACAATGGCTTGCTTACTTGACAAGGAGATTGGCCAATGAATTCCAATCAGTTTCTTTTGTGAAATGTACTTGCTCCTTTACAAAATATTAGGGACTGAGTTTTGAAGCAGTTAGCTCTAAATTGGACTAGGCATTATAATGGTGCTGGAGAGAATTCCGATATTTTATTTACTATAAGTGAAGGGATAGTTTTGTGCTTTCATCATTTGTGTTCATCCTAAAGCCCTCTGCCCAAGGTTTTCTCTGGGGCCCTGCAAAGGGCAAGCTGAAGGGCCTGGGAATAGACGTTCCCCAGCCCCTGGCAGCCTGCAGGCACTTTAAAGAGGTCTTCTGCAACATCGGCTATTCCATTCCGACATTGGCTTTGATTGTGGATCTAAGAAAAATGAAATCCTTGACAACTTCAATCCTTTCTACATTGTTCATGATGCTTGTGTCAGTCTGAGTAGAGTAGAGAAACCAGTCCATTAACTTGCATATGGATATAAGGGAAAGGTTATTATACAGGAGGAATGGAACATTGAGAAGGCATCCCAACCCAGTCTAGTCCAAGGTCATAAGTCTGATATTAGCCCATATGTCTGATACCAATCCCTAAAGTCTTCTTCCAACTCATGAAGCACGTGCAATGACCCCAGGACAACCACCTGCAAGTGAGCGCAGAGTCTTGTGTATCCAGCGGCAGTTGGAAGCATCCCAGTGCTGGCAGGGGTCTCCCCATAACCCCTCGTTTCCAAGGCTCAGGGTCTAAAGCAGTATCCATTGGTGGTAGAAACATTTTAGTGCTGGTAGGGGTCTCTCTGTGGCTTTTCTAGCTACAAAGATCTAGTTCCATCAGGAACTAGTGTGGCTTCTCCTCTGGGTCCTCCAGTTCCTAGGACTCAGTCTATGCTGCCATCTTGTCTTGTCAGTACAGCATCTCCAAGGAACTGAATATTTCATCTCTCACCTCCATGGGGGAAACACTGCAAGATTTCCCAAAATTCTCAGAGAAAGTCATGCCCACACAGAGGTCTCATTGACTATTTCCAGATTGATAGGCTAGACTCCACCCCTACACTCCCAATCATGAAATTGACACCAAAGTACATGACCGCCATAACGCCGCTATTGGTCCCTCTGTGAAGATTTTTGTTTTCTTTAGTTGATTTTTGTTTCTTTAGTTGAGGGGTAAGACACACAGAAGGCTGAAGTTTTGCTCTCCATCAGTAAATGTGTCAAGTCCTCTTCACTTGTGGGAAGCAACATTGTGTCAACAGCAAGTCAAAGGTGGTTAATGAGTCTCCCTCCAACCCCGATGCCTCATTCTGCTGCATGGAGTTCAGCTTCTCAGATTGTGTGCTCAGCATACAGGTTGAATACACAGGGTCAAAGGATGCAAGCCTCGTCCACATCTCTCCTGATTCAAAGCCACACACTATCCCCTCGTTCTGTTGGAAGGACTGCCTTGGGTTCATGCACATAAACCTTCTGCATGAGCATAATGCAACACTTTGGAATGTCCATTCTTTACAACGTTATCTATAGTTTGTTAGGATCCACACAATGGAATGCCTTTGCATAGATAAGAAAACACAAGTAAGCATTTTTCTGATATTCTTTGCTTTCAACCAAGATTCATCTGGCATCAGCGATAATATTCCTTGTTTTATGTCCTCTTCTGAATCAAGTTTGGATTTCTGGAAGTTCCCTATTTATGTACTGCTATACCACTTAAAATAGTTTTATTGGCATACCCTTTACATATCATGCAATTTAATCCTTCAGTCATATCAAGAAGAATTTTACAATCGTCACCACAATCACTTTCAGAACTTTTCTTCCCTTTTTTTTTTTTTGAGTAATAAAAGCAAATCATTTTACTGGGGGCTCTTAAAGCTCTTCAAACAATTCATGTATTCATTATGTCAAGCACATTTGTACATTTTCAAAACATTTTCTACTTGAGCCCTGGGTATCAACTCCTCATTTTTTCCCTCCCTCGCCACCCACTGACCCTCATGAACCCTTGATAAATTATTATTATTATTATCATATCTTCACCATCCACTGTCTTCCCATCTGCTCTCTCCCTTCACCCGTGTTCCTTTTGTTTCTCACCCTGGGTGTTTGGGGATTATATGTCAATAATTGCAATCTCTCTTTTCTCTCCCACCTTCTCCCTACCCTCATGGTATCACTACGCCCATTCTTGTTCCTGAGGGGTTTATCTGTCCTGGATTCGGTGTGTTAAGGGCTCTTATATTTATCAGTGTGCATGCTCTGGTCTGGCTGTATTTGTAAGGTAAATCTAGGGTCATGATAAGTGGGGGGAGGGAGCATTAAAAGAACTAGAGGAATGTTGTACATCTTGTCAGTGCTATACTGTACCCGGGTTGGCTCGTCCTTTCCTTGTGACCCTTCTGTGAGTAGATGTCCAAGAGTCCACAGATGGTCTTTGGGTCTCCATTCCATCCTCCCTCATTCACCTCGATAGGACTGTTTTGGGTCTGCTGATACTTTTCTTCTTGAGCTCATTGTTGTTTAAAACCTCATTGCCCAGGTGATGCCAACTCACAGTGTCCCTATAGGACAGGTAGAACTGTCCCTGTGGGTTTACAAGATTGCAACTCTTTACAGGGGTAGAAGACCCTGTCTTTCTCCCAAAGAGGAACTGGTGGTTTTGAACTGCTCATCTCATGAATCACCGCCCAATGCATAACTGCTCCACCACTCAGCCTCCCCTTTTCCCTCATCCTCCCTCTCAACACCCTGCTTATCCAAACTGGCTCCTGTGTCTCTTCTGGAATACCTCCTGTGACTATTAATAGCCACAGGGAGCCTGCCCTTCTGGAATCCAAATGGCATTTGCAGAAGGTACCAAGAAGTTGATACTTGATAGGGGGCTATCAAGTTTTATTTTCCCAACTTAACCGGCAGTTGTGGAGACTCGGGGATGACAGATCTTCTGTTGACTTAGTTGTTGTGTGTTTGTGTTCCATGTCCAGCAGAGCTCTGAGAATTCATCAAGTCAATTCTGATGCATCGCGATGCTACGTAGGGCTTCAGAGACTGTCCATCTTTACAGAGGCAGGGGGTCTCATCTTTCTGTCACAGCATCTGGTGGATTTGAACCATCAACCTGTGATTAGCAGTTCAATGCTTAACTTGTGGCACTGCCATTATTTTTTCCATTATATTAACCTCAACAGACCTCGCATGCTTTGATTACAAACACCAACTTTTGCTCACTGGGAGAAAGAGGCCAGACTATGCCTCTGATACTCGGTAAGGGCCTTTTTCTTCCCAAGGACTATTGGCTTCCCTGGAGCTCCCTTCTGTTAGGTAAGAAGATATGGAGTAATGCTGATGATAATGTCGTCATTAGGTATAGACACACTGGTTGTGACTCAGAGCAATCCTATGTACAATACAATGAAACTACTTGGTCTTCACGTCATCCTCATAGCTGTTGTAATGTTTCAGCCATTGTTGTAGCCACCATGTCAATTCATCTTATCAGGACTCATCCTCTTTTGTGCTACCTCTCAACTTAACCAAGGACAATGCCCTTCTCCAAGAATTGGTTCACCCAGCTAACATGCCCAAAGTACACGAGAGAGTCTCACCATCCTCTAGCCACTGCCGGTATTCTTTTCCCTGTAATGATTCGCCTGACTTCCTGCCCCAGCTGCTGGCCAATGTCAACAGCTGAGACCTCTTAGCTCCCACCCCAAGGCCAGCAGCAAGCCAGAGGGAAGGACTCCAGCACAGCAGAACAGTATAGCACAAACTTCAGCCCTGACTCAGGCTCGACTCCTCACTGTCCTGGAAATTAACTGTGTCCATTTGTGTTCATGAATTTGAGTTCACGGGGCATTTTTCTAGAAATGTACTCCTTCTAGGGAACCCAGTGTCACACCGTTTTACTTTGATGTCAGATTGAACTGTATCTCTGCGCCCCTGCCCTGCCCCCATAAGCACCAACTTGGCTGGACCAGGGTTCTCAGCAGTTTGGCAATTATGTCATGAGACAGTCAGCCCTCAGGATGTGGTCTGTTGAGATCAGTCAATTCGTTTTAAGAGGATTAGGAGAGGAGGAACACCCTTACGCAGATCCTCACAAACCTCATGGGATACAAGGGGAGTTTCTCTGGGGTTGCAGCCTTCGCTAATCTTTCTCTTACAGGTGAGAGAGAGAGAGAGAGAGAGAGAGAGAGAGAGAGAGAGCGCTGGATCTCTGTACCACCAAGAAAGAAGTTCTGGGAATGGAGCATGTCATTTTGACACAGGGTCCATGTGCTGTGAACCTGTTATACCCTAGAGAGGATGAATGCCAAGACTCGTATACAAAGAACACGAAGATCGCCAGTATTGAAAGGAGACAAGAACCTTCCTCTAGTACCAACAGAGAGAGAAAGCCCTCCCTTCGAGCCAGAACTCTGAATTTAAATACCTAGCCTCCTAAACTGAGAGGGAGTACATTTGTGTTTGAGAAAGCCAACTATGTATGGCATTCCTATTATAGCAGCACCTGAGAACTAAGAAATTAAATCAATGAAACTATTACTCAAATTCATGCACCAACTACAAAAACTAGCAATGAAGAAGATGAAGCATTCTACCAACATCTTCAGTCAGCAATTGATTGAACAATACAATCAAGATGTAGTGATAATCATTGATGTTTTATATGTAAAAGTTGGAAACAAAGAGTAAGGAATGGGAGTTGCAAAATATGAACTTGAAGATAGTAATGAATTTGGAGGCTCCAACATAGCATTTTGCAAAACCAACAACTTGCTCATTAGCAAATACCCTTTTTTAAGAACATATAAGATAAATATACACACAGAATATTTCAGATAGAATACATAGAATTCAAACAGACTACATCTTTGGGAAAAGAAGATGGAGAAGCTCAGTATCAACAAGGAAAACCAGGCCAGCGGCTGACTGGAACAAACCATTAATTGTTTATAAGCAAGTTCAGGTTAAAGTTGATCAAAATTAAAACAAGTCTACGAAAGTCAAAATACAAGCTACATCTGAAGAACAGATATGACTTATTGAACACCAATGACAGAAGACCTGATGAGCTGTGGGAGAACTATAGAATATCATTCATGAAGAAAGCAAGAGGTCATTAAAAAGATAGGAAAGAAAGGAGAGATAAAAGTGGTTGTCAGAAGAGAGTCTGAAACTTTCTCTTGATAATAAAGTAGGTAAAGGAAATGGGAGAAAATTATGAAGATGAAAATATGAATGGAAAATGTCAAAGGGCAACTTGAGAAGAAAAAGTAAAATGCTAAAATGAAATGTGCAAACATCTAGAGTCAGAACACCAAAAAGAAAGAACACAGGGTATTGGAAACTGCAAGAACTAAAGAAAAACTTCCAGCCTTGAATTGCAGTATTGAAAGATTCTATGGGCAAACTCTTAAAAGATGCAGGAAGCAGCAGAAGGAGATGGAAAGAATACGTAGAGTCACTGTATCGAAACGAACTACTTGACATTCCACCTTTTCAGGAATTCATATATGAGCAAGAACCAATGGTGCTGAAAGAAAAAGTTCAAGCTGCACTGAGAGCATTGTCCCAAAATAAGACTCCAGCACTATGTGGATTCTGAAAAACTATGCTTGTGAGAAAAATGGGAATTTCAAAAAATTTCATTGTTCTCATGTGGAAATTATACATGAATCGAGAGACGGTTCTGAAATAGAACAAGGGAATAGTGCATAGTTTAAATCAGGAAGAATGTGTGACAGGGTTGTATCCTCTCACCATACATATTCAATCCATGTGCAGAGCAAATCATCAGAAAAGCTGGATTAGATGAAGAAGAGTGTATTATCAAGATTGAAGGAAGGTTTATTAACAGCTTTAATATGCAGATGACACGACCTTGCTTGCTGCAAGTGAGGAGGACTTGAAGCTCTTGCTGATGAAGATCAAGGATTGTAGCCTTCAGTATAGATTACAACTGAATGTCAAGAAGACCCAAATCCTCAGAACTGGACCAAAAGGTCACATGGTGCTACATGGAGGAAAGGTTGAAGCTGCCCAGCGTTTTGTCTTCTTTAGATCCGCCGTCAGCACTCAGGGAAGCAGCAGACAGAAGATCAAAAGACACTTTGCGTTCGATAAATTTGTTGCACAAGACCTCTTTAGTCTTGAAAACTAAAGGATGTCACTCTGAGGAGGAAGATGTGCCTGACCCACTCCATGGTCTTTTCAATCGCCTCCCATGCATGCCATGCATGTGAAGGTTGAACACTGCATGGTCAGAAGAGACCAGTCTCTGGAAAAGGACCTCATGCTTGGTAAAGTGGAAAATAAAAGAAAGGACCTCGAGGAGATGGGTTGGCACAGTGGCTGCAACAATAGCAGTCAGTTTTGTATGTGTGTTTGCTTTGTTTTTGTAGGTGATCCTTAAAAACAACCAGTAATATCTACCCTACTAACTAGACTCCTGTCCCATTAGGCGCCTTGTCTGAGTCCCTATGCTGACCCATCCAGATTCTCTTGGTCTTCTAGGACTGTGGCCCTATCTTCCCTCCATCGGTCTTCAAGATAGAGAGTCTGGCTCATGGAGAGATCCCCACTGATGGACCATAGGTACCCAACCTTATTTGGTGGACCGCCATTTTAAGAAAAAAAAAAAAAACTACTTGGTGTCTGTGAGCATTGAAATGTTGCTATTGTTGTTCTTAGATGTCATCAATTCCATTCCAACCCATAAATAACCTTATTTATGCACCACAAAATGAAACACTGCCTGGCCCTGCACCATTCTCATGATTGTTCCTATGCTTGAGCCCATTGCCGCTGCCACTGTTGTCAATCTATCTGATCAAGGGCCTCCCTCCTCTTCATTACTCCTCCATTTTATCACACATGACGCCCTGCTCCAGGGACTGGTCTCTCCTGACAACATGTCTAAGTTATGTACTATGAAGTCTTATTACCCTTGCCTCTAGGAAGCACTTCTTCCAAGATAGACCAGTCCTATTAGCAGTCCATGGTACTTTCAGTATTCAATATAGCCCGTAATTCAGGGGGAAAAAGTATAGGTATCTGCTTTGGCACCTCTTCATTGTTCTAGTGCCATCCTCAGAGGCCAGTATTGCCCACTTTAGGAAACACTAATCTAGACCCTTCTAGTTTCCGTTTATAGAATGCTCCCTGGAGGTCTGATCATTCTCCAACCAGCCTTCTGGTATTCCTGCCCTCCTCCAATCACCCAAACTAGTCTCTGCTAGTGGGTCTTCCACTGTGGGGTGGCCTGTTTGTTTACACGCCATTTACTGGCCTTCACTATCAGAAGATTTAAAGTGTCTTTTCTTCGAACCCTTACAAGTGCTCACTCATTAAACAGTTCTTAATGGTCATCATTGAGCCCTGAGCCTCCATTGATCTCATTACTCCAGCTCCACTTCTACAGCTATAATCTGTGCAAAAAGAGTTGCTTTTCACAGCAAGCTCCTCAAATGTTTCTGGATTGCATCAATGAATGATTGCATTGTTTTGGGCTCAGTCTTACTGTGTCTGGACCTCTAATTCCTTGGAACATGGTTCAAATGGTTGTGTCAAGCTTATATTTCCAGACCAGCCCACTAACTAAACCATTTTTGTTCAACCATTCCTTAACCATTGCTTGTTGGCAAGTCCTGGATTGTCATCTCCAGGGGAGACAACAAACAGCAAGTTCTGATGCCCCAAAAGAAAAAGAAAAATACGGAATCTTTTCCTCCATGGTAGATAAAGCTACTCTCTGGTGCAGAAACACAGGAACATAAACATAAATTTGGAAGTTGATACTATTAAAACCAAAGGAATCTGGAGTTTACCTGAGCCAGAGATGCAGAAAGGCGATGTCTGACCATGCAGCTAGGTGAGCTTCACTACAAGTCCAAGGATGAGACAGCCTGTGAGGACAAAGTGCTTTATGGAAGATAAAGGCATAGCTCTCAATGACAAGACCATTGTTATGAATTATCCACTATAGTTTCAGGTGGATCTAGTAAATCCAAGAGCCAGACACCACTATGCTGTGAAAAGTCATCTCATAAGGCCACCATCCAAGAAATTCAGTAAAAGTCTTGCATATTTTCCTTTACATATCAAGGACCACAACTTTATTGAGAAAGACTATGTGGTCAGTGCGGCTCAGACTGGTTCCTATGTTCATGTTGGAAAGAACTCTATAGTGAGCTCTGATGTGTGTTGAAGACTTACAAATTCTCTGCAGTATAACTTCTGGAAACTGTTCTTTTAAATGGGCCATTACAAAAAATGAGGTTTGCATGAAACTACTTTTATGAAAAAATTCACAGTGACCAGAGAGAATCTTCCCAGAAAATGCCACTGGGTGCGCTAACTCAGAGCAATTCATTCCATACTCACCTAGTGGGAAAAATGTACACTATAAAAGCTCTGCTCTGCCCAGTGAAATTCCCTTTTTTAGGGAATATTTGTATGTTTATGATAGACTATTACTCAATTATGAGGTGAAATTATGTTCTGACATGGGCTATGATATGAATGAACATTGGCAACATAATGGAAGATAAAATGCTGAGTCAAATAAGTAGGTCTCAAAATGACAAATGTGTGATTTCAGTTGTATAAAATATCTATAATAGACAAATGTGTGGAGACCAAAGTTGACTCATGGTTACCAGGCATAGGAGGGGGGAGGAAAGGGGAGCTGAGCTCTGAGGTTTATTTTTGTACTGAGGTTCACTTAAAGGTGATGGGGAAATGTGGGTACAGATAGGGCTGATAGTTCTAAAACATAATGAATATACTGAATGTCGCTGGATGGTACTAGGAACAAATTTAAGATAGCAAATGTTTTTGTCTGTGCAAACTTACTACACTTAATTTTTTTTTTAATCAGGGGGAGTCCTTTAGAACCCCTTGCCTCAGCACATACAAGCTGCAAATACTTACTCAGCAATCAAAGAATCCTGTCTTGAACCATGCTTTTAGGTTTCCATTGTGAAGGAATTCATGCATCTGTGCCACAAGCAGTAAAACTGACATCTTCGAAATGTTGTGTCCTTTAAGGTAAGCCAGAGCTAAGTAGCCTGGCCTCTGGCTGCTGGCTACTCACAGTGGAAGATGACAAGACCTGAAAGAGTAATAAAGAAAAGAGCACAAGTGGAGTGTTTCTCAGTGTGTCTACTCAAGGATATTTACATTTTCTTCTTTGTGGTTATTGCCTTTCAGTCAAAGAATACAGATGACATGGTACATCTGAGTAGAAACTTGGTGACCGTGCCTGAGAAAGGCCACCCATTGGGCTGTGGTCGGAATGCTTGCTTTGCCGCTATTCGGCTTCTGAATTGGGCCCACCACATTGCTTCACTGGCTCTGAACAGGCACCGTGAGGGCAGGAGTACAAACGGTGAGGCAGAAAGACTGTCCTTGGAACTCTTGGTGCTTCAGTGAGCTAGGCCTTCATTAGGGAGATCAAGCTGGGATTGTGCAGTGCAAGGGCACAGGCAATGAGTACATCAGGAAGTGTCACAGAAAATCAAGGCCAATTCCCAACTGATAAATGTTATTACAGCATTTGTCCCACAGTCTAATCACTACTGTCTCCCCAGGGTGAGCTTGCAAGGCCAGAGTTTGTTTAGGGGGTGGGGTGGGTGGGTGGTGGTAAGTACTGGAGGATGGAGAAGGACATTGAGTGTCAGTGAAGCCAGCCCACAAATAGCCTCCTGAGTCATTCATGGAGTCCCTTGCCTGCCCTGTGAGATTTTCGCCCATGTGGAAGCTCCTTGTCCCTAAAGTTTCCAAGCCAAGTCCAAATGATTCCTGACCAGAAGGTGGGCGTAGGTAGTCCCTCCAAGCCTAAGATGACGCCCAAGCACCTTTATGGCCATGGGCTTCCGTTCCTCCTTTGTAAGAGGAGGGTAATAATGATACCTACCTCTTCCGGTTGTTGGAGGATAAAGTAAGCTGAGAGCCGTGCACCTAAGTCAGTGTTTGGCGATCGGTGTTTATTACTGGAGTAGCTAGAGTGGTTCATGATGCCAACTGGTGAGCAGTCTGCGATTTCCCTTCCCACCCGGGACTACTGGTGAATGAAGTCAACGGGGTAGAATTCACTCAAACCAAACCAAACTCACGACCGTGGAGTTGATGCTGACTCCGAGTGACCCCACTGGGGAGGATCGAATTGCCCCTGTGGGTTTCGGAGACTCACTCTTGACTGGAGTGGAAAGCTTTGCCTTTCTCCCTCAGAGCTGCTGGTGGTTTCAAACCGCAGACCTCAAGATTAGCTGTCCAACTCATAGCCACTAGCCAACATTCATTCTAAGAACAGATGGTCAAAAAGCAAGAGCCAACAAGCTATTTTCCTTACATGATGAGTTCTTGGTAATTATAAAAGCACTCAGAGAGGGGTTGGAGGGGAGACCCAAAGCTCATCTCTGGACAATGTAACATCCTCCTACAGAGTGCTCACAGGGAGGGATTGAGTCAATAGGCACTAAGGGGTCATGCGATATCTCTAATCTCTTGAGGCTTCCTCATCACCCACTATCATGATCCCAGTGCCGCTTCCCAACCTAGACTACATGGGATGACATGCATAGTTGTAGGCAAGAGATAAAACTCACAACACAACACACACACACACACACACACACAAAACAAAACCTCACAACACATGGAACCCAGGAACAGGAATGGGAATAGAGATAACAAAAGGGTAGGGGGAGAGAAGTGGGGAGGGAGAGAGTCACCAAACACAATGAATGACACATAACCACACACTTCCATCCAGGCGGGAAGAACAACAGAAACCAGAGGGAAGGGGAGACAGTGGTCAGTGTGAGATTTGAAAATAATTAACAAGCTACAATCCATCAGGAGGCCGGGGGGCAGGGGGGAAGAGGAGCTGATCCCAAGGGCTTGATGAAAAGTAGATGTTGTGTTAGTCTGGGAAGGCTAGAGAAACAAATTCACAAACACACATATGGATATAAGGGAAAGACTTATATACAAAAGGAATGGAACAGTGAGAAAGCATCCCAACCCAGTCCAGCCCAAGATCATAAGTCCGATATTAGTCTAAAACTAGTCTATAAAGACTCCTTCTGACTCACAAAGCACGTGCAATAGAAGTATCCCGGTGCTGGCAGTGGTTCCCTCATGGCTCCTCATTTCTGGGGCTCAGGGTCCATCAGCAGTATCCATTGGCAGTAGAAGCATCTCAGCACTGGCAGGGGTCTCCCCATGGCTCCTCATTTCCAGGGCTCAGGGTCCATCAGCATTATCCATTGGTGGTAGAAGCATCTTAGCACTGGCAGGGGTCTCTCTGTGGCTTCTCCGACCTCAGAGGTCTGGTTCTATCATGGCAAGAACATATGGCTTCTCCTCTGGCTCTTCAGGTTCCAGGACTAAGTATCAATCAACATGCTGTCATCTCATCTTGTCAGTAGTTCATCTCCCAGGAACTCAGTCAAATCTCTGTTCCCCAATTGGGAAATACCGAGAGACTTTCCAGAATACTCGAAAGAAAGCCATGTGCACACAGAGGTCCCATTGGCTATCTTCAGATTGACAGGCTAGACTCCACCCCTAGACTCCCAATCATGAAATTGACATAGGAATATATGACTGCCACAGATGTCTAGAAAAGAACAACGGAATATATGTATGAATGTCAGATATGATTGATATAACAAGAGTTGTAAGAGCCCCAAATAAAATGATTAAAAAATAATAGTAAAATTAAAAAGGATTAAAAAAAAACACACACAGAGAAAACATAAAAGTCCTATAATTTGCCACCCTTATAATGCATCATAATTTTAGCACCTTCAAGTGCTTATTCAAGTGGGCTTCAAATCAGTCATGGAAAAAAAATCTGTTGCCTTTACATGCCACTTCTCCATGAACTTGTTGAAGTCCTCTTCTATCGCAGGGAGAAGTCCTAGTCTGGCTCTCGTTGGCGAGCGAGCTAGAAAAGGTGAGAGTTTTCCTTTTAAATTAGAGAGTTTTCATCAGACAACCCTTGACATAATATTCAGAGTAATTGGCTAAATTTATCCTTTTTCCCACTTTTCCTTTTGTTTTGGCTTTCTAACACTGCTGAAAGAGCTTTCAGATAATAGAACCACACTCTAACATTGCTCATTATTTTCTTAAGCACGCTAGACTCTTATAAGGCCAGTTAGTTCCCTTGCATGGAAACACTACTTAAAAGAAAGCCCCGCAGCAGTTCTGTAAAAAAGAGGGCTGCCTCTGCCCTCCATACAGAGTTCATAGACCCTCCACACTGCCAACAGGTTTCCCTATTGGGAACCCAAGGTAAGGCAAAACAGGAGAGACAAAATCTGAAACAACATCGAAAGCCTACCAGAAAGTTAACTAGCATAAATTATGTGCTATTTGTTTTCTGAATGTTTCACTATCTAGAAGAGTGGAGAAAGGTCTCATTCTTTTTGACTGTTACACGACAAGGAAGTGGAAAGACAAACTGAAGACTAAGAGCACATATTTGCTACAAATAAATAAAGGGTTCATATGAGAAAAAAACATGAAAAAAATCTGTAGATCAATAAAAGCAATTGCAAAAAGACAAATAAAGGTAATGGAAAGATATGAACAGATGTCACACAAAGAAATATGTGTGGTCATGGCCCATAAACATAAAAAGATGTGTTCATCTTTGAAGGATCAGAAAGCATCAAACTCACTGCCATTCAGTAGATTCTAACACATAACAATAGATGAAACTGAAAAGACTGAAAACTGCAAAGAAAAGACCATTTCTACTGATGCCATTGACAAGAACAGCTCCAAGTCTAACAGGTCCAAGTATTCAAAGGCTGTGATGTGGATGAGGGGCATCTTTTATACATTGATGGCGAGAACAGAAGCAGGCACAATCATGTGGAAATACAATGTGACTTCATTTTCTAAAGTTAAATATTTATATATGCTATAATTAAACAATCTCTCCGCTAGCTATAAACTCCCCAAGACTCTTGAGCAACATCCAAATCAAAACAGAAGTAAAACCATCTCCTTTGCAGATGATAAGGAATGCCAAAGGTTTCACAAGAAAGCCCCTGGGGCTAATCTATGAGTACAAGATCAACACACAAACTAGGGGTGGTTCTATACAGCAAGAGTAAACAATCAGAAATAAAAATTAGAAAATAATCTCATTTATAATAGCATGAAAAAATAGAGCAATAAACAACTAAGTAGATAAAAATAAAGCATGTATTTACATATTTAACCAAGGAAGTAAAAACTTGTACATCAAAATCTATAAAACATTGTTGAAAAGAAGTGTTTTAACTATAAATCCTAATAAAGGGTTTGGAAAACTTAATATTGTTAAGATGTCAATTCTACAGAAAGCAAACCACCTAGTCTATGAAATCTCTATCAAATTTCTAAATCTTTTGCATAAACAAAACCACAATTTGTAAATTTATCTGAAATTTCAAAGGATCCAGAATAACCAAAGCAATCTTTCAAAATAGAAATAAAGTGGGAGGATCTACACTTCCCAATTTCAAATGTACTATGAAACTACAGTCATCAAAACAGTGTGGTATTGGAATAAGGATAGACATATGGAAAAATAGACTAGAATAGATGTTCCAGAAAGAAACCAATGATCTATGGTCAATTGATTTCTTACAAAGGTGTCAAGTCTTTCAATGGATAATTTTTTTTCCCCAGCAAATGATGTGGAGTAACTGAATTTCTATATGCAAAAGAAAGAGGTTGAAGCAGAGTTCTTCTTCACATTACAAAATAATTAACTCAATGACATAAATAAAAGAGCTGAAACTATAAAACTCCCAGAAGAAAACATTGAAGTAAATATTTTGGACACTGAATTTGTAATTGATTCTTCGATATGACACCAAATTCACACACACAAAAATGACAAAATAAAAAATTTGAATTCTATCAAAAGTAAAACTATTATACACAAAGGATATCATTTAAAAAGTAAAAAGTCAACCTTTAGAGTAAAAGAAAATATTTCAAAATTATGTATGTGATAAAGGCTTAATATCTAGTATAAAGAAATCCTACAATGCAACAGCAAAGAGACAAACAATATAATTAAAAAATGGCTAAAAAACTTGAATAGACATTTCACCCCAAAAGATATACAGCTAAATGAGATACCACTTTATACCTAGTAATTGGGTTAGCGTAGAGTACTTTAAAAATAGAAAATAAAAAAGTGTTGGTGAGGATGTGGTGAAATTTGAGCCCAAGTTCACTGCTGTTTGGAATGTAAAATGGGGTAGCTGCTTTGCAACCATTTGACAATTTCTCAAAAAGCTAAATACAGAATTATTATTTGATTCCATAATTTGGCAAGGAGACTTGTGTCATAGCAGGTCATGCTTGGGCTGTTAAATGCAAGGTCAGTAGTCCAACTACATCATCAGTTCCGCTGTAAAGATTTATTGCCTCAGAAACATTGGGGGCAGTTCTATCCTGACTTATGAGTCAGAATTGATTCCATGGCAGTGGGTTTACTTTGGAAGCATTTCCATTCCTAGTACTTATACCCCAAAGAATTCAAAATAGGGACTCAAACACATACTCACACACCAGTGTTCATTGCAGCACGATCCTTATAAGCCAGAGAGTGGAAACAAACACTCATCAACAGATGAAAGGCTAAGCAAAATGTGCTATACTATACAATGGAATATTATTCTACCATAAAAAGGAAAGAAGTTTTAATACGTGCTATAATAAGGTAATAAGTGAAGTAAACCAAGCACAAAGGAATATTATAATATCCCACTTACATGCAGTAGCTAGAATACTTAAATGCATAGAGACAGAAAGATTTGTTATGACCATGCCCAGTGGAGGGATGGGATGGGTGCTCATTCTTTGAAATTGACTCTGGGAGCAGAGTTTCTGTTTGGGATGATGAAAAAGGTTTTGGAAACTAATAGTGGTGCTGGTTGTACAACATGTTGAATATATTTAATGCCACTGAATTATAAACTTAAAATTTATTAAAATGACTGTTGAGTTAAAATGACATATTTTTATCCAATTTAAAAAAAATCCTTTTCCACATGTTTAAGAATGTATTTAACAGTGCTATTGAAATGATCAAAAACCAGGAGAAACAAATAAAAAAAAATCCACTGGCAAAATACAATGTAGTATTTTCAAAGAATGAGATCTTTTTCAGCAGGCAGAATGAATAATATACAGAGCAATACTCTCCATCTTCATGAGAACACTGTGTGTGGAAAATATCTCAAAAGTCTGCATGTAATATGATGTTCTTCTTACAAACACCAACAGGCACAGGTTGCAACATATACAGTTATTTGACAAAACCAAAAACTGACAAATCAAGGGAAGACTCAACATAAATTCAGAACAGTGATTATTTCTTAGTGGTGGAGAAAGCTAGAGGAACAAAATGAGAAGAGTGCCCCCCCCCACCAACACTGGAATTGTGCTAAGTGGAGCCACACTTTCATAACATGCATTTTCCCCACTAGGTGAGCATCTAGACATTGACTCTGAGTTAGTGCATGCAGAGGCATCACCTAGGAAGGTTCTCTCTAGTCACAGTGAATTTTTTTCATAAAAGTCATTTTGCTTGAAACTCAATTTTTGTGGTGGCTGATTTCAGAAAATAGCAGGCAGATGTGAAATTTTGTTTCCTGTTTTGGGAAAAATTAACAGAAACTATTGCAAATGTTGAACACAGCATACAAGTACAGTGCTATGGGAAAAACTCAAGTGTGTGAATGGTCTTCTCACTTATTAAAAAAAAGGTGAAAGGTATGGATTGATGATAAACCTCATTCTAGATCTCTGTCAGCTTTTCAGCGTATGAAAATATTGACTTGTAGTGGGTTTGGTGTTCATTCCACCAGATCAGACGGTAATCAAGCTTTCTATTTAGAGGTTTGGGAAAGTTTCAGGGGGGAAAAGCCTGACTTGTGCCACGTGGGGTCGGGTTGGGTGGAGTGTGTCTGTTTTTGTCGCCATGGCGCTGCACCCGTTCAGACAGCCATTCTCAGTACACCAGCTTTTGGCAGGAAAGACAGCATGCCTCCCTTGTCCCACTCACTTACTCACCTGACCACACTCTGTAAAACTTTTATTTTTGTTTTCAAGAATGCAGAAGGGGGTAGCTTCCATGACGACCAGAAGGAAGTGGTGTCCCCCCCTAAAAAAAGAATGCAGAGGGACATGAAAGGAAAGCAATTTGACAACATAAACAAGGTGAAGGGGGGGGGGAATTGAGGTATTTTCAGCCATTCAAAGAGATGAGTTTGAAAAAGTTCCCAAGAATGGAATCCCAGATTAGACATATGTATTAAGTGTAATGAAGAGTATTTTGTAGGTGATAAGGTTGTTTTGTAAAAAATATGTAACACATAGTTCTGGAAAAAAATCCATTTTGAGGGGAGTACACCTCTGTGTGTGCAAGTAGGTGTGTGTGTGTGTGTGTGTGTGTGACAGAGAGAGAGAGAGTTATAAGAAATGACTTGATAGCTGGTTCACAGGGACTTAGAGAATTTAAAAATATATATTTTAACAGAATATCAATGCTAATTATATCTCAGATATTTCCTTTTCTTGTGTGGATTTATTATATATACTTTGATTTTCTTACTTTGAAGTGGGTGGAGGTGTACAGAGCAGATTGCCAGTTTAACAGTCAGCAATTCACATCCATCCTGTTCAACTCATCCATTGCAATGCCCTCAATGAACCATCCCTTATCCCACTTCCTCCCTGTGCTTCCTGTTGCCACTCTGCCTTCTTTCTTAATGCTCAGAATCCTGGAGTAAATGCTGCCCTTTTGATCTTAAATGGTTGATAATTCTAACACGGGGGTGAGTTCCATTCCAGACATAGACTGTCTTGTGCATTTCTTACTTGAAAAGAATTATTATGATTTTTTTTCATTTTCTTTAATCTGATTGCCTACCAGACATCATTTGGGAAGAACTGCTTGCAAACAGATTCCTTAAGGGAGAAGGAAATTCTGAATCTAGAAAGTCGTTGGGATGAGGTGTTCTTTTAGTTTATCTGACTTATGAATGACACTATTTATCTCAGAATGGAGTTTCCAAAGCAGTGACTTTTATCAAATAAATTTTTTTTCTTAAATAATGTCCTGCTGAAAGAAGTAGTAGGGAGAGTAAAGAAAGAAAACTTAGAGAATATACTTGAACAGTGACTTTAATGGTCTTCATTTATCCCTGCAAGCCAACAAATCATTTTCCCACAGGCCAGACGGTTACAGTAGAATTTGGACTCATTTTGCTCATTTTGGAGATGGTTACAAGCGCTAGGACTGGTGCCATGTTATGCATTTGGAAGAATGATTGCATTATAAAACCCATTCCAAGCTTCCCACTGTTCCAACAATGGAAAGAGTGAAGAATGTTTGGACTGATTTAAAATGTGAAGATGCAATTCCAATATCATCTAATCCTTCTACCACTCAGGCACTCCCCCAGTAAATCTCAGTGACCTGCCTAATTAAGTTCTGATGTTAGGTAAGAAAGAAAGTACCATTTTTCTAATAGTAATGCTTCTAGAACAGTGCAGTGCTTAAAATAAAGCAATATTGAAACTCCAGACTTAGTCCTAGCAGAAAATCACCAATTTCGATAAGGGAGGTGTTAGGACTGGTAAGATACCCTGAACAACCCTTCTGACTACAAATTAAAATGCAAGGTTAAGTGCTGAAAAATCCTCTTGACTACCGTAAATACATTACGTAGCTGGATCCAGGTGAAGACATGCAAAATCTCAAAGAGAATATAAACAGGAACCCCAGGAGGTAAACTAATGTCAAATCTCACTTGTGCCATGATGGTGTCACCAAACGCCAGTGATATTTTCTCCTTTGATACTACATAGAGTTCAAAGGGCAGAAGATGAAGCTCAGGCCCTGCCCAAGGAGGGATCTTATAGAAGATGAACTAAGAGAATAGAATTGTAGAGTGTTTGGTGTTAAGGAAAGAATGAATGAGAAGTCCACTTGGAAATTCAGAATGGGTCAGGAAGGAACCTTGCCTGCTCAGGAAAAAGAAATTCTCTTTCTGACCCTGATAATCTGAAGCCACTGCCAGCGTCTATAGTCACACTGCCAGGTTGATGCAGAAAAAGCCAACCTGAAGATGTGACTTAATGTGGTTCTAGGGGTGGTAGCTAAGGAGCACTCGTAGTGTAGTGGTTATGAGCTGGGTCCCACATTGCAAGGTCAGAGGTTGGAAACCACCAGCTCATCCATGGGAGAAAGATGAGATCTTCTACTCCTATGAAGAATTACAGTCTCAGAAACTCACAGGTGCACTTCTACCCTGTCTTTGATGATCGCTGAGAGTCAGAATGCACTCAGTGGCAGTGAGTTTGGTTCATGGAAAGTGGTGGCTGTCAGGAGCAAGTACAGATCGTCTCAGGAGGACCGTAGTTTCAACTTAGGCCTAAAAGGTTCCCACAACAAACTCACAAACCCCTTAGAGGATAAAGATGTGATGAGTGAAACTCAGTAGAAACAAGAGGAAACAGACATGAACCCCACGATACTATGGATATTGAAAGGATCAGATATGAAATTGCTGGCTTAATAGGTTTGGAATTAATATGGGTTCAATATAAGACTAAGTAGTGAGAGGAGACCCTGGGGGTGTAAATGATGAAGCAACTGGCTGTTCATTGAAATGATGACATTTGGGACTCACCCAGGGTGCTTCAGAAGCAAGTCCTTGTGCGCTACATCTGAAAACAATCTAGAGTAGCCTTCTGCTCTGCACACACAAGTAGAGATCAACTCAATAGCAACTGGTCAGGATTTCGTTTCTTTTTGTCTGGGTGCTACCAGGGGTTAGCACACGCAGATGCTAATCAAAAGGTTAATGGTTCAGGTCTACCCAGTGGTAGATCTAAGTTGACCCACCTAAGAAGAAAACCCAGCAATCTACTACCAAAGAATTGGCCATTGAAAACTCTATGAAACACAGTCCTCCTCACAGGGAATCAATGGGACTTGGAATTAGCTCAAGGGGAATTGGTTTTTAAAGTGATTATGCTAATTGGAATTTAAAGCTTAATGGCTTGGTTTAATAGTAGATTAGATATAGCTGATGAAGGAGGGGGGGGGGATTGAATGGGAGATAAACCCTAAGGATTGAGAGAAGAGGGGATGAGAAAGGTGAAAGAGGAGCTAAGAAGGAGTATAAAGTGAGAAGATTTAGGACATTCCTGTTTTGAATTTAAGATTGAGATAATATAGAAACTGTGGGAGATGAGCTATTCAGAGAGACTTTCCCATAGTTGTTGAAGTACATTTTCCTTAATTTCACAGTAAAACTAAAGAAAAAAGCTAAAAGACCCTAAATTCATCCAACAAGAAATGCCTGATGATAAAAAAGAACAGTTCAACTGGCAGGTGATTTTTAAACAGCAATAACTTGAATCCAGGGGATTATATAACAATATAAAACATTATTATGAAACACTGACAAATGTGTTAAGAGAAGCATAACAGACAACGGAGACTTCTGAACTCAGTACAACTATTTGTAAAGAATGAAGGTGAAATGAAGGCATTTCCAGGCAAACAAAAACTGGAAGCATTTATAACTGAGAGACCTTCCCTATAGGAAATACATGAATTGTACTTCAGGCAGGATAAAGATAAACACAGATGGGAGTTTTCAGGTGCAAGAAGAAATGCTTTAAGAGTACTGGTAAGTATATGAATAATTAGCCTTTTAATGTATAAATTGATAATTATAAGGAAAAATCTATGAGGGAATTAAGCAAGAACAATGGAATAAATGTGGTCATTTGGTGATTTCACATCCATTCCAACTACAAGCATGCCCCCCACATGACACCGGGGAACTGTCCCATCGGATTTTCTTGACTGCAGTGTTCATGGAAGCAGATCACCAAGTCCTTCTACCGAGGAGTGGCTGGTGCGTTCAAACCACCAACTTTGCAGTTAGCAGTCAAGTGATGAATCATTAAGTTCTCAATGCTCCTCTCATACTGAAAAGCAGTAGCTTTTATCCCCGGGGGTGATCTGGGTTAAAGTGCGCCTATGGTTCTTGTATAACTTAGGACAATAGTTAAGATAGTCATTAATTCCAGGCTTTGTGAAGTGAATTAACTTCTACAAAAATAAAAATCAAGTGCATAAATTCCAAACAAGTCATAAAGAAAAAAATAGAATGAAACATATGTGTGTACATATATGTGAATTACAATTGCCAAGGTAGGGGCAGACTAAAAATGAAGAGAAATACAACATATTATGTGGATAAGTGCTGTCTAATTGCTTCTGACTCAGAACATACCAAAAACACTAACTGACCTTGCAGTTGTTATGCGTGAGCCCACTGCTGCAGCCACTCTGTCAGTCCACATCATTGTAGATATTCCTCTTCTACATTGATCTTCTACTGGACCAAGCATGCTTTCCTTTCCCAGGAACTGTCTTCTCCTGATAACCTGTCCAAAGTCCACGAGACAAGTATAGTCATTCTCGCTTCTAAGGAGGATTCTGACTGTTCTTCTTCCAACATAAATTTGATTGTTCTTCTGGCAGTCCCTGATCCTTTCAATATTCTTTGTCAACACCCTAACTGAAAGACATCAACTCTTCTCCAGTTTTCCTTATTCATTTCCCAACTTTCAAATGCATAGGAATGAAATCCATGGAGACTCTCCTAATGTTATTATTGTTTGTTCTGGAATTAGCGGATGTCTGGCAGCAAAGCTCAAACCAGCAGAGTGAGAGAGTGCTATATTGGGGCCATGCTAGTATATGCCCCACCCCAGGTGGCATTGTAGATTAAAGTGCCTAGGTTGGGCTACTATGTTTGACTGCTCAGTCAGTGGTTCGTGACGCTCCTAGGGATTTCTTTAGGTTCGGGACAAATGTTATGTTACTCATGTGCCATTCATTTCCACGTGAGTTATATTACTACTACTTTTGCCGTATACATTTCAGCTTTGGATGGTCTTGTCTTTCTTTTATATGTTAAGGCTGCATGACCTCAAGTGTGAGTGTGAGTGAGTGTGGGTGTGTTGTCTTGTCCTTTCAGTGTATTTAAAGCCCCCTCCTACTTGTCTAGACTCCCAAGAGGCAGAGCCTGGTTTATCACAAAGTATCAGTGCTTTTCATAGATGCTCCATTCCAGTCACCAAACAGAAAGCAAATAGGATAGTGTAGCAAAGCCTCTCCCCTTTAAAATGTATGTTTCAATTAAATCATCGCCATGAATCATACCTGAGGCATGAAATAAATTGGGGGAAGTTTCTCATTTGTTTCTATATTTAGAATTCCCTAGAAGGAAGACTTATCTTTCTACATGGCCAACCTCTCAATTAAGGTTCCTATAGGAAACAGATGTCCATTGATATGAGGATAATTCCAGGAAAATTTATATGTGTGTGTGTCATTTATTTCATTTTTATTTGACTTTGTTTTTAATGAGGTTATACACAACAAAACATATGTACATCAATCCAATTGTTTCCATGTGTTCAATTCAGTGACACTGAGTATGTGTTACAAGTTGGGGATCATTTTCACCCTCTTGCTGAATTGTTCCTATAACATTGTCGAGGGATGTGTTAAAAGATACATTCTATCTTTCAAAAATATGTATCTTGTTGTTGAGACTATAGAGAGCAAAGTATACACCAATTCAGCAATCGCTGTGCATGCCATTCAATGACAGTGATTCTCATCCTCTCTGAGTTGCTCCTTCTGCATTAACAGGGAGTCACAGACCCTTGAGGTTCCCATGGAATCTTTTGAACTGTTGTTATCAGGGCGCCATTCTGTCTACAGATCTCCAGAAAGTCTGAACTCCACGAGAATTTGAGATTCTATTCTACATGTCCCCCCTTTTGACCAGGATTCCTTTATAGAAGCCTTAATCCAAATGTCACAGATTGGTCAGTGCTAAACAGGAAGCTCCTCAGTGAGCTGGAGGGACCCAGTGTCTGGAACAATGAGCTTGAACATAGGAAAGGGTGTGAGAATAGTGCAGGACCAGGCACTGGTTAGCAGTCTCTGTTGCCCATGGCCTGACTGTACTCATGGGCTGAGTGTTTAGAACCAGCACTTAGCAAAACCACTTGGGTTGTGCAGGACACCTTCTGGCTGTTTCTCAGAAACAACCACAATCATGGTTTCTTTCCACAAATGTGAGAGATTTGATTCCTGTGCCTTTTTAATGGTGAGGTTCACATTACAGTTAGTGTCTAGGTTGTTTCAAAAGATATTTGCAATGAATAACTTATTGGTCTTACAAAATTCTACTATGCTATTTCTTTCATTTCTATCCCTTAGGTCATATTTTCTAACTATGGACCTGTTTTCTTTTTCATTCCCCTCTTTCCAACGTTCATATTATCATCATCAGTAATTATCAAGGCATCTTGATTGCACATTTGATCAGTTTCAGACTGCAGAAATTGGTAGAAATCCTCCATTTTGTCACCTTTGATACCAGTAGTTGATGAGTAAATAATACTTGTATTAACTGGTCTTCCTTGTAGGCATATGGATATTAGCCTATTACTGACATTCCTTTACTTCAAGATCTTTTTTTTTTAACTTTGGGATCTTAAAATGTTATTTTTTGAAGACAACTATAAAGCCATTCATCTTTACTTTGTCATTCCTGGAAGCAGAGATCATGTCTGTTTCAAAATGGCTAATGTCATTCCTTCTCAGCTCACCAACGCCTAGCATATTGATCTTTATGCATTTCACTTCCTTTTCTATGACTGTCTATTGTTCTAGATTCATGCAGTGCCTGTTCCACATTCTGGTTCCTCATGGAGGGTTACAGCTGCTGCTTCTCATTTTGAGTTGTGCCACTTCAGCCAAAGAAACCCTAAAGATTTACTCTACACGTGTCTTTAAGGTCAACTCTATTTTGAGAAGTCAGTCTCAATGTTGTGGGGCTCCCTTATCCTCAGCCAAAAAAAAAATGATATCCTTTTCACATCACTGGGAAAGCACAATGAGATTCAGGTGTCCAATGCACTGGGTTTCAGGTACTTGTGATAAGTTAAGGACTTGATGATGACCCAACAGAGAAGGGATCTACTTCATGAACCTTGTACATATGCATGCTTTACAGGTGAGACTCTAAAGACCCATCTAAAGTTAGAAGAGACCTATATCTGGCACTTTTTATGATAAGTTCCTGCCAAATATGCAGTTTTGCTACTGACTGTGAAACTCTTGAGAATGGACGTTTATACAGCCAGTCTGACTCACAATTGACTTCATCGTCCAAAGCCTAGCATCGTGACAAAAAGGTGTCCTAGAAAATGAGGATAATACATGCATACTCGTAAAGATGAGCACATCTCCTTGCTTTGATTTGGGAGTTTAAAGCTGGAGAATTTCAGCATTAATAAAGGACAAGTAGTAACCATAGAAACAGAGCATCTATCCATTTCACTGGTTAAAGAAAGCAACTCTTTTCCATGGAATGACTTGAAGTGGTCCAGCAAGTACTTCTGCCTCAAGATTTCTCTCCTTCAGGTCTGAGCTACTTAAAGTAATGGGAATTCTCTAAAACTAATACAACCCATTTAATAACAAGCATGGCGATTTGATGGAAAGTTTAAGTATACTTACTATCAAGAAATGCTAAAATGACATCAGACCCAAAGCCACCTATAGCAAAGAGATGAGCAAGAAATGAAATTCATCTTCGGATTGGAAAGACCACAAAGACTGACATTTATTGAAAGCCTGTTCTTGGCAAAGCACTTTCATAATTCTTTTTGCTTGATCCTCATGAGTATATTTTAAGTGTATATGTGTATCTTTTCTAATCGCTAATGTAATACAAGCTCATATTAGAAAAGTTGGAAAATACTGAAGAAATGTCAGCAGAAAAGTAGACCTCCCCTAATTTGCCACCCACAAGTAAGCATGGTCATTTTCCACGTAGTTTCTCCCTCCCCTTTGTATATTAGTTTACATTAGGTGTGGGGAACCACTTTTCTGCCAAGGGCCCTTTGGATATTTATAACACCATTCACAGGAAATGCAAAATTAGCCACTTAAAAATTAGCCCGCTCTTTGGTGCTGTAGCAGTGACTCGTTGGACTGCGATTCACGTGACGGGAGTGGTTCAAAACCACCAGCACCTCTGCAGGGGAAAGACTGCGCTTTCTACTCCCACAAACCGTCTGAGAAGGAGGATTCAGCATTGACGCGATGGCAGTGAGTTAGAGAGTGAGCTATTTGGACAAACATTTAAGTAACTCACCCATCACATGATAGCTGAAACTACTGCTCTTCTATAAGGTGTGTGATGTGCGCTGGCGTGGATGGTCCCCACTCCTGTTTTATTGAGATAATAGCAGATTCTGGCTTGTCATGACCATTTTCCTCCATTATTAAATATTCTTACAATATAAGCGCTCTGAGAACAGGAATTTTTGTTGATTTTGATCATTTTGCTTTGTTTTTTTGTTAATTTGTTTTATCACCAAAGCCTGAAACAGTAGGTGGCATATTGTAGATAATAAATATTTATTCATTGCATGGATGTGATGGTTAGAGTATGTTACCTGTCCCTCTCTCATTTTAAGCATGTCAAGTTGCTTTCCTTTAAATAGAAATATTTGTGCAAATTTATGATCATTTCATTAGGATCCATTTTCAGAGTTAACATTCCTGGTAAAAAGTTATAAGCCTGCCTGACTTCATTTTAACCACATGTTGTGACATGCTGTTGAGGTTGTTCTGATTCACAGTGACCCCATGTAGGACAGAACAAAATATTGCCTGGTTCTACAGCATCCTCACAATTGTTCTTATGTTTGAGTTCACTGTCATCTCCACTGTGCCAGTCCATTTTGTTGAAGGCCTTCCTCTGTGTCACTGCCCCTCCACTTCACCAAGCAAGATATCTTTCTCCAGATACTGGTCTCTCCTGACAACAGGTCCAAAGTCTTGCCATCCTTGCCTCGAGGAGCATTCTGACTATACTCTTGCCAAGACACACCTGTTTGTTCTTTTGGTCAACTATAGTACTTTAAATAGTCTTCTTCCGCACCATAATTCAAACATGTCGAATTGTCTTCGGTCTTCCTTACTCAATGTCAACTTTCATATACATCTGAGGTAATGGAAAATACTGTGACTTGGGTCAGGCATCCTTTAGTCTTCAAAGGAATGTCCTTGTTTTTCAACACTGTCAAGAGGTCTTATGCGGAGATTTGTCTGCTTCCATGCCGCCTTTGGCCTCTTGACTGCTGCTTCCAAGAACCTTGATGGTGGGTCCACACAAGATGGGCTTCTTGACAACTTCAATCTCTTCTCCATTTATCATGAGATTACCTACTGGTTCAGTTGTGAGATTTTTGTTGTTGTTGTTGTTGTTGTTTTACATTGAACTGTGATTCATGCTGAAGGCAGCAATCTTTGATCTTCAAAAGCAAGTCCTCACTTCCAGTAAACAAGGCTGTATCATCTAGATATCACAGGTTAGTAATAAGCCTTCTTCCAATTCTGACACCACATTTTCTTCATGTAATCCAGCTTCTTGGATGATTTGTCAACATACAGATTGAATAAGAATGGGTGAGAGCATACAAGCCTGACAATGCCTCCCTTAAGCAAACCATGCAGTGTTCCCTTGTTCTGTTCACACACTGCTTCTTCATCTGTATGTAAGTTCCATATGAGCATGACCAAGTGATCTGTCATTCCCATTCTTCTCCAAGCTATCCATAGTTTGTTTGATCCACACATAAATGCTTGCACATTCACAAATTGGAAATCCCAAGCTGGTCTCTCACTGACATTATATGCATGTGTCCACTTAATCAACAGAGTTTCTCTTCTAAAAATCCTTCAAAAATTTTACAGGAAAAACAAGATTTTAGTTTCCATTTTTATTATTCAGCACATCCACTTGTTATTAACATCTCTCCCTATTGTCAAATAATTACAAGTATGCCTTCACAATTATTATTTCCCTCTAATCTGTTAGGTCTTTTTGGATTAGAATAATCTCCCTCCTCCAATACTAAAGCTGATCATTACATTTTATGTTGTCAAATATATCAAATACTTAACAGGGGGTTTTATTCTTTTGCTTCGATGCTTCGGAACTCCTTCTCCAAGAGGAAATAAGAAATACTCAGAATTGTGAACCATTCTCCAATTCTTCTTTTTCGACCCATGGTTCTGTTCACCATAAGCAAAATCTTTCATGTATGTTTTTATGTTTTCTGGTATTACCTCTACTACTAAACAATGAAATATGTCCTTAGTCATAATCTACTGAACTCCTATTATGCTTGATGGGGATTTAGCACTTACATATTATTGTATCTCCTTTTCTTACTCTCTCAATTTTGAAACCACTTTACAGTTTTTATTCTTTGCTCCCAGTTACCTTTATGAATTAAAATGCAGTATGCAAATTTTTACTCCTGGTCCCATTAAGTGTCAGCAGTAGATTGTGATCACCACAGGAGAAAATCACTGTCTCTTTCCTTTATTATAATTGTTAACTTTTAACATGAATAGTTATGACTTTAAATTGTCAACCCTGAAGTTATATACATTTTACCTTGGTCCATAGTTAATGTATTTTAAAGTTCACCTGTAGATGAATTCTGATCTTGGAAATCAATAGTCTTCATGCTATCAAAGTTTTATGATTACTCCTGATTCTTTGTCAAATTCCTTTTCTCCTGTTCCAAAGAACTTAAAAGAAAATATGCTGGCGCCGAGTTCAATCAAATAGATTCTCATTTCTCAATGTTATCATGACTCAAAATGCTAAGAAGCAGTGCTAGTGCATGGACATAGGGTCTTTGTGTGTCAGAGGAAGTTTTTAATGACAAATTGATTATCTTTAGTGGTTATAAGATTATTGATTTTCTATTTCTTCTTATGTGAGTTTTTATAAGTTGTGGTATATAAAAATTTGTCCATCGTATCCAAGTTTTCAAATTTGCTAACATAATCTCTCTCATCGTCTCTGGAAATACTTATTCTAAAAAGCTGTTTAGAGACACCTCTCTTTTCATCTTGATAATGACCATTAGCTTCTTTCTCAAGCTGGCTGGCTACCACCAATTGGGCCTATCTTCTCCAAAGGCGAAACTGCTGTGCTGCAGGATGTATTGTTTAATTTGTGGAGCTGGCAAATAGTTACTGAAAGTGGTTTTTAGACATCTGCACACCTACCAGGAATAGGTGAGATTTCCAGTTGATTCACTTCCCTTGCCCAAACGTGGTATTTTCGGTTTTCTTAGTAATAATAACAACAGCATTGTTTTTATTAATTTAGCTATTCTGATGGGTACGTAATAGAATCTTATTTTCTTTATTACATTTTTCTAATAATTAATAATCTCAAGCACCTATTTAAGTACCTTCTTTGTGGGAAATTTTGCCCATTTTTCTACCAGTACACTCTCTTTGTAAGAATTCTTTATGCATTTTAGTTGAGTCCCATTTTTACTAGATGTATTACAAAAGTCATCCTATGCTTCTTGGCTTGATGTTGTTGTCAGTTTCTTAATATTTTTGTAGTCCTACTTATAAATTCTTCATTATGTTCAGTGCTGTAAAAATACTTTCCCTAAAAAGACATAGATGAAATAACTGGGAGGTAAAGCACATTTCTAGAGATCTAAACACAGGCATATACATATATAAATATATTTATATATAATGAAGGGAAATAGAACTATGTACATATGCTTATAGGGCTAATATTAGGGAAACACATGGATAGTCGGCCCCTACTCAAGTATTCTCCCAATAAAAGAACACATTGTTCTAATAATTCTGCATTCTGAGATGCTTATACGATTGCTGAAGAAAAAGCAGGTGCATAAGCAAATGTGGCCAAGAAAACTGATAGTGCCCAGCCTTCAAAAGATACAGCATCTGGGGTCTTAAAGGCTTTAAGATAAGCAAGTGGTCATCTAGCTGAGAAGCAACAAAACCCACATGAAAGAAGCACAACAATCTGGTCAGGCACCACAGAACAAAAAATCATATCACTGTGAATGAGAGAGAGTCCAAAGCCCATCTGTAGGCAACTAGACTTCCCCTTACAGAAGGCTCAGAGAGGGGACGAGGCAGGGAGGGTGCAGTGTAGTAATGATGAAACATATAATGTTCCTCTAGTTCTTAAATGTTTCTTTCCCCCCAGGCCTCCCCCCAATCACGATTCCAATCTTACCTTGCAAATCCAGCTGGACCAGATGATGTACACTGGTACAGATAGGAACTGGAAACATAGGGAATCCAAGACAGAAGAACCCCTCAGGACCAGTGGTGAGAAAGGCTATAATGGGAGGATAGAGGGAAGGTGGGGTAGAAAGGGAGAACAAATTGCAAGGATGTACATATAGCATCCTCCCTGGGGGATGGACGGCAGAGAAGTGGGTGAGGGAAGATGTCGGATAGTGTAAGATATGAAAAATAATACTAATTTATAAATTATCAAGGAGGGTTCATGGGAGAGAGGGAGGAAAGAGAAAGGGGAAAATGAGGAGCAGATACCTGGAGCTCAAGTAGAAGTCGAGTGTTTTGAGAATGACAAGAGAAACAAATGTACAAAAATGCTTGACCCAATGGATGTATGTGTGTATTGTGATGAGTTGTATGAGCCCCCAATTAAATGATCTAATAATAATAAAAAATGCTTTCCCTTTTAAAAGAAACATAAGGATTTTTTCTAAATTTTATCCCAGTAGCTTATTGACTTTTCCCTTTCACATTTAGATAGAAATCCACCTAGAATTAATTTTGTGTGTAGTTTCTTATTGTCAGTATGGATAGTCAAGTGATCCAGCATGCAAAGTTATACAGTCATCACTACAAGTAATTTTAGAACATTTCCTTCTTCCTTGCATTCATTATTATTACCTCCCTATTTCTGGCCCCCCACCATAACCACATTACTAATCCAGTTACTGTTGCTATAGACCTACAATTCTATTTCTTCCTTTTTAAACCTTATACAATTTTCGTGCCTTGTTGCTCTGGCTAGGACCTCTAGTACAAGATTCCATGAAAATGGTGAGGTAAGGTATCTTTGTCTCTTTCTGAATTTTAAGGAGGTAAGCTTTTGATATATCAAAATTAGGAATGGTACTTGCTTACAATTATTGAAGAGACACTTTATCAACTTAAAGAACTTCTCTCTTGCACTTAGCTAAATTCTACATATTTTACAAATGATGAACGTCTAAGATATAACCACAGTAATTCTGTTGGGTGAGCATTGAACTCTATTAACTTCAAGGTCAGTGGTTCTCTGCTACTTCTCATCATCTGTTACTCTGGATAGAGAAGAGATTTTCTGTTCCCCGCAAAAATTCACAGCCTTGGAAGTCCTATATAGGGTGATTTTGAGTCAGAATTGTTTCCATACCAGAGGGAAAGATACAACTTTTGGACTCTACTTATCTGGAGTAAAAAGAAAGAAGGTAAACAAAGACCACCTTAGAAATAGTCTACAGAATATAGAGACACAAACTCCAGCCTCATATCCCCTAGACTAAAAGAACCAGAGGGTGCCCCAACTGCCACTCGTAACAATTCTAATCAAGACTACGGATCTGGAAAGAATGGAGGGAAATGTGTAACATAACTTCAAATTCTCCCAAACAAAATCCACTAGACCAATCAAGATGGGAGAGTTGCTCAAAAGAATTATCTGAGATCCTCTTCAAGCCTTGAATCAGAACTAACCCCTGAGGTCCACTTGCTGTAAATTGACTGTAAAAATTTCAAAATAAAAATAAGAACTATATCACAGATAAATACTGTGATCCTTTAAAACATCCAGCACTACAGTTACATGTTGGAATGCTAACCAAAGAGTTAGTGTTTGAAACCTCCAGCTCCTTCACAGGAAGAAGATGAGGCTCTCTAATTCCATAAAAACTTACAGTCAAAATGAGCTCAGTTGCAGTACATTTGCTTTCTTGTTTGTTTGCTTTGTTTTTAATCACTTATTTGAGACCAAATAGTCACCAATTACTTCAAAATAAATTTGGCAATGCATAGGGGCAGGAGAGTCTGTGTGGCAGTCATCTAATCTGGTGTCAATTTGAGGATTAAGAGTGTAGGAGTGGAGATCTCTGTGTGAGCATGGCTTTCTCCTGTGAATTCTGGAGAGTCTGGTGGTATTTCCCCCTTGGAGGTGAAAGACTCACTACTCAGTACCTTGGAGATGGTCCACTGACAAGACACAAAGCTAACTCCCTGTGAGACATCATGGAGAAGAAGCCACGTGGGCTTACCCTGATGGAATCAGACCTCTAAAGCTGGAAAAGCCATGTAGAGACTCCCTCCAGCGCTGAGATGCTTGAGAAGCCACAGAGAGTTCCCTGCCAGTGCTGAGATGCTTCTACCACCACTGGATACACTAGACTTTGCACCCATTGGTCTGTGATTGTCCTGGTGTTATTGCATGTGCCTCATGAATATGAAGAAGATTTTATAGACTGGTATCAGACATATGGGCTAATATCAGACTTGTGGGCTTGGATTGGACTAGGTTGGGATGCTTACTTAATGTTCCATTTTTCTTGGTATATAAACCTTTCCCTTATATACATATATATATATGAATTTGTTTATGAATTTGTTTCTCTAGTCTACCCAGACTAACACAGCCTAATTAAAGGAAACAGAACAACCTGAAGGATGGTGCAAGCACAGGTGGTGTGTCGTTCTGTTGAACATGGGGTCTCTGTTATAGGTAAGTTTGTGGTGCTAACATGGTCAAAGATGATAGGTAGATCTGTTGTGACGACATGGCCAATGAACACACGCAATCAACTGAAGGGCGGAAATAGAAAAGGCTTGGCAAGCTCCGCCCTTGCTCTTTTGATTTCGGGTCTTCAGACTAGACAGCTGCCTTGTTTGTCCTGTGCCTCGACCTCCAAGCAATGCTACCCGTGGGACACCTAATCGTGGACTGTGGAGCTGTGAGTGGAGATTCCTTCAAGTCCTGCTTCGCTGTGCTCCTGAAATACACATCTCTTGAGCTAAAGACTGTTGGACTCTGTCATCTGGCTGACTGTTGGTGACCTGCTTTGCTGTTAGCTGCTGGTAACCAGATAGCCTGAATTGCTCTACAGAGGACTACTCAATGGCCCTCAAGACTCAGGACTGCCGGTCTACTAGCTGTCTCATGCAAGTGAGTTGCACCAAGCCATTGTACTGCTATATATATTAGTTAACTGTTTATTTCTTATCATATATTTATATATATATTCTTCTATCTATATAAATATATAAGGAAAATTGCTAATGTTCTGGTTTTATTTCTCTATGAGAATCCTATCTGGCACAAGTGGTACCAGGAGTGCATCTAGAGAAATAAAATCATAAATATGAGTTTTTTTAAAATTGGTTCTCCAATCTGATTAGTTTTAAGAGCACTGGTGATGCTAATTCTATGCCTAAAGCTATGGGTAATTTTGCCACTCCTATTAGTCCATGGTGTGAAATAGCAAAGCTAATAACTAAAGTAGTAGCACCGGTAGATGGGGTGCTAGTTAAAGGAGAGGTTCTGGGAGATCATATGTTTGAATTTCCCAGCAGTTTTGTCAAGATGCCAAGTATAGGGAGGTTGGTTGGCTGGTCCTCCTTACAATGGACTATGTGAATAAGGAGAGGGACTGCCTCAGGACCTCAGAAGCATGCCTCAAGTGCCGACTCACGAATTTGAAGGCTTCTACCTGTGCTACAAAGAAGAGCCTTCTTGTCTGTAGTAAAAGAGCCGACATTGCTGAGAACCAGGTCTGAAGTCTCATTATGCGAGTGGCTGAATTACAAAGTCAGCTGAATAGCTGATCTAGAGCAATGTTTGAAGCCAAAGTGAGGGCATTGATAGAAAAAAAAATTGGGACCCTGAAACATGGGATGGGAATATATGGGCTGGTAATCCAGAAGAAGAGGATATTGTGTTGTCTCTAGAAACGATTGAACCAGCCCAGTCAATCGATCCACCCCTCCCAGCTGAAGATAGTAATCCACTATCAACAAAACAACCCACACCTGAGCAGATGAACCAAACTGCTCTAGGTGAAACGCCAGGTGGGGCTGCATCTCTGCCATTGCCTGAGGGAGATGCCTTACATGATAGGGCTGAGAACACCGAGGAAACACCCTCACCATTGATAGCTTCTGCTAGACCTGTGACTAAAATTAAGGCAAGAAAAGCTCCTAAGGGTGAGGTCGAGGTGGCTCAAGAAGAAGCACTCTATACTCACAGAGAACTGCTCAAGCTTTCAAATACATGCAAGCAGAAGCCTGGGGAGTAGCCCTGGCATTGGTTACTAAGGGTGTGGGATTCTGGTGCAAGAAATGTAACATTAGATCAGTCTGAGTTTCTGGCTATAGGATCCCTAAACACAGACTCTTCTTTCAATGTCTCAGCGAGAGAGTCTAAGGGAGGATCCAACTCCTTATTTGGTTGGTTCACTGAAGCATGAGCTGCCAGATGGCCTAGATTAGACCAACTTGAGGGGCCTGACCTACCTTGGCACACTGTAGAAGAAGGCATCCAAAAGCTGAGGGAAATTTGTATGGTGGAATGGATCTATCAGGACACTCACATAGACCCCAAAAGGGGGTGTCCTGACCACATATTCTTCACCACAACCATAGAGACCAAGTTTGTGAGGTGGGCCCCACCATCTTTGAAGATTCCTATAATTGCTATGTTGTGTGTACCAGGATTAACTGTGGGAACTGCCTTAAGTGAACTCCGACATTTGCCCACGATGGGGCTGATTGGACTCCGTGGTGACAGAGGGAAAGTGTCAACAGTGAATCAACAGTGGTTGACGTGGTTATAATAGACAACAAGGCTTTCCTAATAATCCAAGCAGCCTGTCTCGTGTGGAATTATGGCATTGGCTACTTAGTCATGGTGTCCCTAGGAATGAAATACATGGGAAATCTAAATATTTACATGACCTATGCAGGCAGAAGAATGCTGGATCAGGGGAACAGCAATATAGGCAGTCACAAACACTCAACCAATTCCCAGACCTGAGCCAATTTACAGACCCACAACCCTTTGAATGAGGGGAAGGCTGGGTCCCTTAGAAGGAGGACCCTGCTACATCACCGAAGGTTTATGCTGTTAGTCTTTCTTCTAGCCTTCCCCAAAGGGACCTGCAGCCTTTCACTTTTATTATGAAAGCCTTGTTGTCTATTACAATCATGTCCACACTGTCTCTGTTGATTCAGTGTTGACACTTTCCCTCTGTCACCACGGAGTCCAATCAGCCCCATCGTGACTGTTCATTGGGGGAAAGGAAATCATCAAACTTTTGGGGGATTACTGGACACTGGCTCTGAACTGAGACTAATTCCAGGGGACCCAAAGTGTTTCGAATGCCCACCAGTCAGAGTGGGGGCTTGTGGAGGTCAAGTTATTAATGGAGTTTTAGCTCAGGTGTGCCTCACTGTGGGTCCAGTGGGTACCTGAACCCATCCTGTGGTTATTTCTCCAGTTCCAGAATGCATCATTGGAATAGACATACTTAGTAACTGGCAGAACCCCCATATTGGATCCCTGAAATGTGGACTACGGGCTATCATAGTGGGAAAGGCCAATAGAAACCATTAGAATTGCCATTTACTAGAAAAAATAGTAAACCAAAAGCAATACTGCATTCCTGGAGGGATGGCAGAGATCAGTGCCACCGTCAAAGACTTGAAAGATGCAGGGGTGGTGATTCCTACCACATCTCCATTTAACTCACCCATTTGACCTGCAAAGAAGACAGATGGATCCTGAAGAATGACAGTAGATTATTGTAAGCTTAACCAGGTGGTGCAGCTACAGTTCCAGATGTGGTCTCATTGCTTGAGCAAATTAATACTTCTGGTACTTGGTATGCAGCTATTGATCTAGCCAATGCCTTCTTCCCAATACCAATCTCAAACGACCACCAAAAGCAGTTTGCTTTCAGCTGGCAACAGTACACTTTCACAACTCTCCCCCAGAGGTACATCAACTCTTCCGCCCTGTGCCATAATTTAGTCCAAAGGGACCTCAATAGCCTGTCTATTCCACAAAATGTCACACTAGTCCATTATATTGATGACACTATGCTGATTGGACCCACTAAGGAGGGTGTATCAAAGACTTTAGATTCATTAGTACAGCGTCTGTGTAAAAGAGGTTGAGAAATTAACCCAACAAAGATTCAAGCACCACCCACCTTGATAAAATTCCTAGAGGTCCAGTGGTGTGGAGCATGTCGAGATATTCCTACTAAAGTGAAGAATAAGCTATTGCATCTGGCTCCCCCAACAATTAAACAGGAGGCACAGCGACTAGTGGGCCTCTTCAAATTTTGGAGGCAACATATCCCTCATTTGGGTGTTCTACTTCGACCTATTTAGCAAGTGACATGAAAGGCCTCCAATTTTGAGTGGGACCTGGAACAAGAAAAGGCTCTGCAACAGGTTCAGGTTGCTGTGCAAGCTGCTTTGCCACGGGGACCACATGATCCAGCTGACCCAATGTTGCTAGTGTGGAGTCAGTTGCAGTGTGGAGTCTTTGGCAGACCCCTATTGGTGAATCACAGTGTAGACCATTGGGATTTTGGAGTAAAGTCCTGCCATCCTCTACAGACAACTACTCCCCCTTTGAAAAACAGCTGTTGGCCTGTTTCTGGGCCTTGGTGGAGACTGAACGCCGCACCATGGGCCACCAAGTCACCATGAGGCCTGAACTACCCATCATGAACTAGGTATTGTCTGACCCACAGAGTCATAAAGTTGGAGGTGTGCAGCAACACTCCATTGTTAAATGAAAGTGATACATACGAGATTGGGCCAGAGCAGGACCTGAAGGTACAAGTAAACTTCATGAAGAAGTGGCCCAAATGCCCACAGTCCCCTCTCCAGTCACATTACCTTCTCTTTCCCAGTCTGCACCTATGGCCTCCTGGGGAGTTCCTTATGATAATTTAACTGAAGAACAGAAAAGTCATGCTTGGTTCACAGATGGCTCTGCATGATATGCAGGTGTTACTTGTAAGTGGACAGCAGCAGCGCTACAGCCCCTTTCTGGGATCCCCCTGAAAGATAGTGGTGAAGGAAAACCCTCCCAATGGGCAGAACCAAGAGCAGTGCACCTGGCCATTCAGTTCTCCTTCAAGGAAAAATGGCCAGATGTGAGACTGTATACTGATTCATGGTCTGTGGCTAATGGCTTGGCTGGATGGTCAGGGACTTGGAAGGAACACGATTGGAAGATTGGTGACAAGGAGGTATGGGGAAGAGGTATGTGGATAGATCTCTCTGAATGGACCAAAAAAGTAAAGGTAATCGTGTCTCATGTGAATGCTCACCAAAGGAGGACTTTAACAATCAAGTGGATAAGGTGACATGCACTGTGGAGACTAGCCCTCCTCCTTCCCCTGCCACTCCTGTTATCACCCAATGGACACATGAACAAAGTGGACATGGTGGCAGGGATGGAGGTTATGCATGGGCACAGCAACATGGACTTCCACTCACCAAGGCTGACTTGGCCACAGCCATTCAGGAGTGCCCTATTTGCCAGAAGCAGAAACCAACATTAAGTCTGAGTACAGAACCATTCCTCAGGGAGATCAACCAGCAAGTTGGTGGCAAATTGATTATATAGGACCACTCCTATCATGGAGGGGGCAGCGTTTTGTTCTGACTGGAATAGACACCTATTCTGGATATGAATTTGCCTTCCTTGCACACAATGCTTCTGCCCAAACCACCATTCGTGGAGTTACAGAATGCCTCATCCACCGGCAAGGCATCTCATATAGTACTGCTTCACAGCTAATTCAGTGCGGCAATGGGCCCATGCCCATGGAATCCACTGGTCATATCATGTTCCTCATCATCCTGAAGCAGCTGGCTTGATAGAACGATGGAATGGGCTCCTGAAGACATAAGTTTGACCAAAACTATGTGGCAACAACTTGTGGGGCTGGGGCAATGTTCACCAGGAAGCTGTTTACACTTTAAACCAGCAGCCAATATGTGGTGCTGTGTCTCCAATAGGCAGGATTCATGGGTCCGGGAATCAAGGGGTGGAAACTGGAGTGGCACCACTCACTATTACTCCTAGTGACCCAATTGCAGCATTTTTGCTTCCTGTCCCAGCAACCCTATGTGCTTTGAGTCTGCAGGTCCTGGTCCCGAAGGAAGGAACTCTCCCACCTGGAAACACAGCATGGATTCCACTAAACTGACAGCTAAGAATGCCCCCTGGCCACTTTGGGCTTCTCATGCCTTTGGATCAACAGATCAGGAAGGGTGTCACTGTACAGAGTGGTGTGATTGACCTAGATTACCAAGAAGCAATTGGACTGGTGTTATATAATGGGGGTAAAGAAGAATATGTTTGGAATCCAGGAGATCCCATAGGCCGACTCTTAGTGCTACCATGCCCTGTGATAAAAGTAAATGGTAAATTACAGCAACCCCATCATGACAGGATTTCTAATGACCTAGACCCCTCAGGAATGAAGGTCTGGATCAACCCACCAGGCAAAAAACCACAGCCAGCTGAGGTGATTGCTGAGGGCAAAGGTAATACAGAATGGATAGTAGAAGGTAGTTCTACCTACTAGTTACAACCACGTGATCAATTGCAAAAGCGAGGTTTGTAATTGTTCATGTATTTTCTGTATATGAGCTTATTGAATATCTTTTCTTTGTTCATGTATGATATATCGGCTACAATTGGATTCAGTGTGCTCTCATATGTATAATAGATGTTTGATGTTAAGTATAAATTTGATTTCATTGATGTCTGGAAATTTTATATGGCTAAATAATTGTGTTCAGGTGCCAAGTTGGCAAGGGGTGGATTGTTATAGGTAAGCTTGTGGTGCCAACATGGCCAAAGATGATAAGTAGGTCTGTTGTGACGAGATGGCCAATGAACACACGCGATCAACTGAAGGGCGGACATAGAAAAGACTTGGCAAACTCCTCCCTTGCTCTCTTGCTTTCGGATCTGAGGACCAGACAGCTGCCTTGTTCGTCCTGTGCCTCGACCTCCAAGCAACACTACCCGTGGGATGCCTAATTGTGGACTGTGGAGCTGTGAGTTGAGGTTCCTTCAAGTCCTGCTTCACATACTCCTGGGATATACGTCTCTTGAGCTAAAGACTGTTGGACTCTGTCATCTGGCTGACTGTTGATGACCTGCTTTGCTGTTTGCTGCTGGTAGCCTGAATTGCTCTACAGAGGACTACTCGACAGCCCTCAAGACTCAGAACTGCCGGCCTACTAGCTGTCTCACACAAGTGAGTTGCACCCAGCCATTGTACTGCTTTATAGATTAGTTAACTGTTTGTTTCTTATCATATATATATATATATATATATATTTATCCTTCTATCTATATAAATATAAAGAGAATTCCTAGTGTCCTGGTTTTATTTCTCTATGAGAACCCTGTCTGGCACAGTCTCTATGGCTCAGAAACATCTCAACAATATCTAACAACAATAATTTCTGTGTCCAGGTTCATTATTTCCTTCCATCTACATCCTTGGGTTTGGTTTGCACATTTTTCCCCTAATTAAAAAAAAAGTATACTGAGATCACTGTTCCCGTTCATTTTTAACTATTATTCTTTTATATGCAATAAGGCTGCAAATATGAGGCACTTCACTAAGCACAGTATTAGCAGCATTCAGTATATTTGGAAAGTCCATATGTTAATTGTCATTCAGTTCAAAATATCTTTTAATTTTTCTGGGATTTCTTTTCGACCCAAGGTTTATTTTTAAATGACTTTCTTAATTTCCAAATGGGAACTGTGGAGTGATTATTCCTCAGTTGTTCCATTTCTAATTAAATTCTGGTGTGGTACTAGGATATAATTTCAATCATTTCAAAATCGTTGCATCTTGTTATATGATCTAAAAAAAAGATAAATTTTGGATAAATGTTTCTTCCATATGCCCTGAAAAATATGCATGTTCTGTCACTGTTAGTGTTATATTAATCAGGTTAATTTTGTTATCATGTTACTCAAATTTCTTCTCTTTTTATTTACTTTTGTTCTACTAATTATTGCGAACCAAAAACCAAAGCAAACTCACTTTTGTTGGGCCAATTTCCAATTCATAGCAAACCTATTGAGAGAGCTATGCTAAAGTGCCTCTCTCTTACTGTGGACTTCCCTCTTTCTCTTTTACTTCAATCAGATTTTGTCTTATACATTTTGTTTGCTCAGGTGCATTCAAATTCATAAATTTATGTATTCTGAATGCACAAAATCTTTGTTTGTTTGTTTTTGTTTTGGGGGCATCACTGCCTTTGGTGGTTGTGGGCGCTACCCAGTGCTGCTCCTGAGAGCCGCCGCTGGATTTGAACCGCCAAGCCTGAGGGCCGCAGTCCTGCACTCAACCACTTAAGCCACCGGGGTTCAGCCCCTGCACAAAATCTTTTATTTGTGTCAAAGATTATCCACTTCAAGAATTGTTTCTTACCTTTCAACTCTACTTTGTCTGACAAGTTATCAGTACAGACTCACACAATATTTCTTTTTCAACCCATTTATTTTCAACACTTCTGGATCATTTTATTAAGTTGTACCTCTTCATCCTGGCCACAAAAATATACTGTCCCTACTTATCTTTCTTTCTTTCTTTTTTGGTTATCTTTTTCTGTTTTCTCTTCTCTTCTTCAGAGTTGATCAAATTTGTTTGCTTCAATTCCTTTCCCACTATCATTATTAGGCACATTATTTCACTTTGTTTAGAAGTTAAAATTATACAATGATAGCATCACTTTGTTCTTGACTTAGTTATAAATTAATATATTTTCTTATATAAATAGTGCTGTGATGTTAGACCAGCAGAAAGATGAGGCTGTCTATTCTTGTAAAAATTTAAATTCTTTGGGGAAGTTCTATCCAGTTCTAGACTAAAGGGTCGCTTTGAGTTGAAATTGACTCAATAGTTGTGATTAGACAATGTTCCACTTCTGTTCAGAAGACTTTCACTTGTTTTTTTTTTCTTTCTTTCTTTAAAAAACAGTATATTTCCAGTTCTTTCTTTCCTACTCTGGAAGTTCAACTGAAATACCAGCGACACAACTTCTAGCATCATAGTAACGCACAAGCCACCACAAAACAAAAACTGCCAAAAGTCATCCTTGGTAAAGTAGAAGACAGCAGCAGAAACACAAAAAAAGACAAAAAGCCTCCATTTTTGCACAAACTCTTTGAAGTAACTTGCACTTGTTTCCAGCCTAATTTACATTATAATTTTAACATCCTTTTAATTTTTAGAAAGATTTAGAAAATTCTCTATCTAGATTTCTTGTTTTTTTCAGTGTAATGATTTCAGTTATTTTTAAGTAAATGTCTGATACCTGAGGTATTGGTGTTATTTTTAAGTATTCCAATATCAGAGTTAATAATTTCAACTATAACCTGGGTAATGACTGCAATTATTTTTAAATATTCCATTATGTGAATGAGCTATGGGTCTCTTTTATGCTTAGTCTTTTTTTGTTGATTTACTCTGTGTATAGGTGTGATGGTGACTATTGTGATTTAAAATATTTATGGATCTTTGTATTTGACACTCAGGATTGGTTAGCCTATAGAGATAATAACTGGATTAGCAGTTTCAAAGGTACATACATGGCAGGGGAGGTGGGTGAAAATGAAGAGGTAATGGCAATGTGTACAAGACAGAAGAAAAATACTGGAATTAATCATGGTGATTAAATGTGATTGAGCCATTGAAATGTATGATATGTGAAATATAGCCTACCTCAGTGGAACTGTGAAAAATGTATAAACTGATATATATATATATATATATATATATATATATGGTTTGGGCTCATATCACCTTTTTACAAAGTGGGTTTGTGCTACCCTTGGTTAGATCTCTAGTATGTGGACCTATCAATTGAATCCGATCAGTAATTGAGTTGACTCAAATATGAGTTATTAGGTTTAGAAGGTTTGGTCTGCCTCCAAGTTAGATAGAGACTAGGGATCTCACGGGAAAAATTGGGTGTTTATATGAGCTTTTCCTTGTGGGCAACTCTTGAAATCCAACTTTTGTCTCTCAAGCACCACAGGACTATCAAAACTTCCACCTTGTATTTCAGCCGTTTCTCCTTAGCTTCTTAGCCTTTGTCTTGAATAACTCAAGGTTCTTTAAATGTCATATAGAGAAAATCTGTCCAAATGTTAATATTTCCTTACAAATATCCCTTTTCTTTGGAATTACTAGAGCTTCAAGCTCTGGCTAATTCAGGGGGAGCACTGGTCTCTAGCAGATGTCCCACTGTATGGTTTGATAAAACAACCTATCGATCGCTGGATTATTTTCAATTTCATCCATGCTTTTCTGGTTCCATCCTTGAGTTCCACACGTTCAAAGTATTATTTTTGTTTAACATCACACTTTCTACAATGTGGTGAATTCAGCGTTTCTTTTGGAATGTTTAGTTATTAGTTATTAGTTGTGACGTTGAAGTCACAACTGAATCAGTGGCACCTAACCATTGCAAAACCAAATTGTCAAGCAAATGGTTATGTTGAATGAAAAATCATTTAACTATTTTTTAAAAATTTTTGTGGATTGTTTACCACCAATTCATTCACTTCTTAGCAATCTCCACTCATTTACATATTTTTAGAGGTGCTTAATTCTAAAATTGGAAACAAAAATATTGGAATGGTTTCAGATTCTCCTTTAGCTAATTATTTCATGAATGCCATGCATCCAAATTCATTTTGGGAACAAATATCTTTTAAAAACCGGGGGGGGGGGGAGGCGGATAAAGAGGGCAAACTGTAGTTAATTTTTTGTCTGCCCCTTCTTGTGGATAAAAACCTCAGATCAAACCTTGGGAGACAATCAAAGGCTGTGGTTTTCTGCTTGAAACATTGATAATATTTGTTTTAAAACTGGCAAAAATGAAAATCAAGGCTTAGAAAAAATTAAAAAGCATATTCTGAATGGTAACCCAGCAGAGAGGAAGCACAAGACACTGAGCTGAGACTTTTTAAATTTTCACAAAATCTAAAGTTTATTATACAGCCCTGTTTTTTTAAGTAAAAATTACTTTCATTTAGTGAATTTCAGTGTGTTATTTCTCAACCAATAAGTCATGGATTATATCCTATCACATACAATTTTTTGACAGAGAAATTTGATAAAAATAAAATGTGACTGGGTAACAAATGATTCCATTATATGGGAGATTAATACCTGCCTATATTTCAGAATAGATAATTTAAACTAAACATGACACTATGAAATTTAATACTTGCTTTCTTTTTTCTCAATGCTTGAGCACAGAATGATATTCTCACATCTGATTTTCTAGTTACAATAACATGAATAGATATTGATGCAGTCTATTATTTCAGTAATAATCCATCTTAAAACAAGCGACTACTTATTAGTAGTAAAATGTCTCCCCAGGGTTTAATTTAGAATGCCTAGAATAAAATCACAAAATTGCATCTTGGAAATTATACTCTTTATAGTTATTATTTAGTGGAATTTTCTGGCTTAACAGCAGTTTAAGACTCCTCATTGGCTAGTTATTTGGAATGAAGGCATATGAGGTGGTGTCTAGGTCTCAAAAGGGTGATATAAATGAAGGTTTCTTGAAAAAGTAGCTTTTAGTTCAGAAATTATAGTCTCTTTCATAGTCAGAGATATCCCTAGGATTTCTCGGTGCCCTGCCACCTTTACAGCTTCCATCCATTCTCTGGTTTCTACACATATGTAGGGGTACCAAAAAAAATGTAATTGCACTAGAGAGAGCAGAGCTTTCTTAGTATGCTGTTCTCTACTGGGTGAGCATGGAGTAACTCGTTATGAGTTAGTGAATCCAGTGGCATCTCCTGGGAAGGTTCTCTCTGGCAACAGTGAATATTTTTTTTAAAAGCATTTTTACTAGAACCTCCTTTTATGTGATGGCCAATTTAAGAGAACAGCATGCAGCTGTGAAATTTTGTTTCCTGCTGCAGAAAAATGCCACAGAAACTGCTGTGTTGTTGAACACAGCTTACAAGGTCAACACTACAGGAAAGAGTCAAGTGTATGAATGATTTTCTCTTTTCAGAAAAGGTGACATGCCAATCGATGACAAAGCATATTCTGGGAAAACCATAGTTCAACTTCCCAGACGAACAAAAATGTTGAATCATAGTGCATTTGGAGTTCATTCCACCAGGTCAGACTGCTACTCAAGCTTTCTTTTTGGAGGCTTTAAAAATATTTCATAACGGTGTGCAACGGTGTGCACGGTGATCTGTGGCAGACAGAGGATTGGTTTTGCCACCACGACAATACACCTACTCATGCAGCCACCTCAGTGTGCCAGTTGGGGGTAGAAACAGCATGCCTCTCCTTCCCCACGCACCTGACCTCATTCTGTGTGACTTCTTTTTGTTTCTGTGAGTGGACAGGGAAATGATCCTTCATTTGAAGGCATAGACTGGGTGAAGAAAAAATGAGGGAAGTGCTGTCAGCTATCCAAACAAATGAGTATGAAAAATGTTTCCAAGGACGGACAAATGTATGAAGTATAATGGAGAGTATTTTGAAGGTGATAAGGGTGTTTTGTTTTAAAAATAATTAAATACATAGTTTTGAAAAAATTCCAGGTTTTTTTTTTTTTTTGGTAACCGCTCATAGATAAAAATCTTGATTGGATGGGTTAACATACTCTATGCTTGCATGATCATGGCTCAGTCAAACAACTGAACAGGAAGACTGAGTTGTGGTGGGGTTATCGTATAAACACTGGCTGATTTAGTGGGGGAGAGATGGTTGCCCTAGAAGACTGCAGCACGGATGGGGAAATCTATTTTAGACTTTACCAACAACAGAGACATCTTATCCCTGCATGTTCTTGTCAGAGCAAGTTTATATACCTGAAAATACAGAGGCAGTTAAGAGTTCACTTGCACAGGGGTGAGATGAAAGAACAGGTCTGGAACTCCAGAGTCTGAAGGGGAGGCCTTATCAAAATGCACGAGGTTTGAGTCCATTGGTCAGATTCAAGGGTTTAAGGTTAGATTGGACACTGCAATAAGGCGGTCTTAGTATTGGACACATAAACTGATCATTAGCATCTTCCTGCATCGTTCCTGAGCAGAAAGGAAATTGGCCACAGGGCCCGGGACAGGGTTAACTCTCCAGGTAGTCCAGCTGAGGGCCTGGTTGACTTTGGGAGCAGAAAATTACTAGGCCATTGTTTTCCATTCTAGGGATTTCTGTGTCCCTCTCCGCAATCCTTCATTTTGGAAACAGGGTTTAGATCTCAACAGGGTTTAGACAGCTGTTATTGGGCATCATTACTGTGAGACCCAATCAATGCTCAGAGGACTTGGTCCAGGGTCTTTCTCAGGTACTTTCTTCCTGAAATAACTACAGCTGTGCCTAGGTCTGGTGCATGGCCCACGGGTCCCAGTTCTTTTTTGCTGAGCTCCCACGGAATCTGCTGACGGAGGACTGAGTAATGGCTGTAGGTGTCTATGACTGAACAAAAATCTCCATGCTTCCAAAACACTAAAATAAATTTCTTTAATGGAACTGCTGGCTAGCAGGAGAAGATCTATAGAATTCTGACTTGTAGTTCTCTCCAAGTCTCTCTCTGATTCCAAACTCCAGGCTCTCAGTCGATTACTTAATTATTTGGAAAGGTGCTGAGCCAGCAGGTGGCCTTACTTAGGGCAGATCTAGCCACACTGCACCCAAGCGCTGCCTGCCTCTCCTGAGCAGACCTGCATCTTAAGTAGCCTTGCTTCTTTGGGACCTCTCGGCGAGTGGAACACAGTGTGTGTCTTGTCCAATCCCCTTGTCCGGAATATTAGGATGATGTCTTGGAAGGAAAATGTTCCGGTAAGCTAGGATTTCATGTTTAGGTGCCTACAACCCTGGGAAGAACATCCTTGTACAGGTGGGTCTGAGTTGAGGACATTCAGCTCCAGGTGAAGAGGAATCCACTAAAAGAACAGACACAGTGTCCATGTGATAAACCCAACTCACACTCACTGCCGGGGGCTGATGTCGACCCACCTGACCCTGTATGAGGGGTATCCCCAAAATACAGAATATTTTTTTCAAAGTGTTGTATTTTAATTTTTTTTACAAAGCAACCATATCACCTTCAAAGTACTCTCCATTACACTGAAGACATTTGCCAAATCTGCGATTCCATTCTTGGAAACATTTTTCAAACGCATCTCTTTGGTTGGCCGACAGCACCGCCCTCATTTTTTTCTTCACCTCTTCCAGATCATCGAATCGCCATTCTTTCATGTCGCCTCTTCATTCATGGAAACAAAAAGATAGCGCATGGAGCGAGATCAGGTGGGTAAGGTGCACGAGGCAAGAGAGGCATGACCTTTTGCCTCTTTTGGGACCCCAAACTGGGTGCAATGAGATGGCTTCAGTTGCAGGTGCATTGTCATGGTGGCAAAGCCAGTCCCTGGTCTTTCACAAATCAGGCCTTCTTTATGGAACACTGTGATTCAATCTTTTCAGAACCTCTAAGTAGAAAGTTTTATTGACAGTCTAACCTGGTGGGACAAACTCCAAGTGCACGATCTCCCTCATATCACATCGAGATTTTTTTGAGGTACCCCCTTTTAGGACAGGGGAGCACTGCCCCCTGTGCGTTTCCAAAACTGTAACTGTTCATGGGAGTAAAAGTCCCATCTCTCTCTCTCAGAACAGCTGGTGGTTCGAAACTGCTGAACTTGAGGATTACAGACCCACACAGAGCCACTCTGCCACCAGGGCTCCTGTCCATGTGAATAATAATAATATAAACATGATAATGATAATAAGTAATTGACTCACAAATAGCACAATGTAGGGAGAAAAGGCTTTCATAAGCCCCCAATGGAATTTTAATTCAAAAATAGACTCTACTCTAATTCATCTACCCTACATTTATTACAAACCTGATGGGTGTCATCATGATGTACAACACATACTCCCAAGTTCAAATTCTACCAGAGGAGTCAGGTTTTTGAAGCCCAGGTCAAAATATGTACTTCCACAATGAAGATTAGATTTAATCCTCAAAACAATCCTGTAGCTATTGTTCCTAGTTCTGAGAACAGAAAACATGCTTAATAAGTATAGGGTATCTGAAACCAACCCCACTCTGTTCAAATTGATTCCCACGCATAGGAGTCCTGTAGGGCAGAGCATAACTGCCCCCTTTGGATGCTTCTGAAACTTTAAACCTTTACAGAGGCAGACAACCTCATCTTTTACCCATAGAGCAACTGGTGGGATTGAACCACTGACCTTGCACTTAGCAGCTCAGTGGATAACCCACTCTACCACCAGGATTCTGATTAAAGTGTAGGAGAAAGAAGACTAGAACTGGAGAGAAGATGGAAATCCATGTGGTCTACACAAGGTATTACTTCTTGGTATCTACTTGCTCTTTCATAAAGTGAATGCTTGCATCTGTCTCAGAGGACAACTGCAAAGATGACATTGCATTAGCGATAGTCCTTATCACAACATTTAACACCTGGAATGAGGTTGCTGCTCCATAGGTGTCACAAATGGTTAACATGCCTGGCTGATCAGCAAAGAATGGACATTCAAGTCCACCCAGGGAATGGAATCTAATCTGTGTGTGACAACCAATCAAAAAGTCAGCTATTTTAGTCAATCAAGGGTTCCACAAGAGAAAAATGAGGTTTTCTTCTCCCTTAAAGGTTTACAGCACAGAAGCCACAGAAGTTCTGCTTTATCTGATGAGGTCATTCTGAGTCATAATTGACTGACTGGTAATAACTTTGGTCCAATAAATAGAGATTCAAATGTTCTGAAACCCAAAATATGTCTATCGGAGTTCAAGTTAAAATGTGTCTGTCGGGCTGAGTCCTGGTGGCATAGTGGTTGAGTGCGGTGGCTTGGTGGTTCAAATCCAGCAGCAGCTCTCCAGGAGCAAGGCTGGGCCTCCCACTCCCACCAGAGGGCAGTGATGCCCCCCCCCAAAATGTGTCTGTCTTGTTATAAGATGGTGCAACTTCTCCACATGTGCACAGGCACTTTTTACAAAAGGTTAGGAGTTTTCTTGTAAAGTAACTTGCAGTCAACCTGACCTCTGGAACATTGAACAAGAACTATCCTCTCACGTCTATGCATTCACTTTTGTTCTGAAATGCTTACTGCATGATTTGAAGGGGAAAATATATAGATCCTCAGATTTCTTTTGAAAACTGTTATGAAGACTTACACGTTTGACACTCTAAATTGTCTTCACACTTGCATACATGTGCCTTTTCAATGGTCACTTTTCTATGTTCCACTGTTTTCAAGCTATGTTCGAGGTTTGCAGCCTCCAGTTTGTAGTCTCTGTGTCTCTAGCACAGCCTCTCAGACCCAAAATAAAAACTCTGCCGTCCAATCGATTCTAACGCATAGTGATTCTATGGGACAGAGAAAAGCTGCTTCTTTGGGTTTCCAAGGTTTTAGATCTTTTCAAAGTTGCAGAGTGGTGGGTGGGTTTGAACCACTGATCTTACGACCGTCAGTTCAATGCATAACCAATGAGCCACCATGGGTTCATCTATATCTTTCCTTAGAAGTCCCTTAATGCTGCGGTCATTCTTTTTCAAATATTTCCTGCCCTTCTTGCCTTATCCCATAATGTGTGGGTCTGCATTCTTCTCATATTTAAAATTAGGGTGAAAAATTGATAAATTAGTATAAGTCTGTGTCTGAAACTAGAGTGGAAGACCATGTCCAAGAAACTGGAGCCAATGTGGCAGTCTTGTCATTGCTATTTCTGAATCTGCACCCCACGTCATACCAGGAACAGGCCTAAAAACCAAGACACTAAGAAACACAGAAACCAAGAAAAAAAATTGGTTGGGCTGTATAATTTTTTTAAGTACATGGTATATCATGAAGGGGAACAAATTGTTCCATTCTAAAATCAGTACCAGTTTCAACCTCTCCCACAGCAGAACCGTGTGCTTTCATCCAGTCTGTTTACATAACCTCACTGCCACTCTTCACAACCTCAAATGTCATTCATTTTAATTTTCTGAGCTTTTATCCAAAAGAATTTTAGGTAGACACTTAAATCAGTATTATTATTTTATATTGGTTCTATTGTTTGCAACACATCTCTCTCAGTTTTTATATGTATAGAAATATAATTTCAACTACTATGAATGCTCCTTTACACGTTCTGTTATTGAAGTGTCTAAAAATTCCAGTACACTGTTGCGTAGAAGCGGTAAAATGCACTATCCTGCCTTGTGGCCATTTTAAGTGGGGATGCTTCCAAAATCTCATCCATAAGCATGCACACTGTAGGCTTTAAGTGTTAAATAAAGGCCTCTTCAATTAATTGTTTGCTGAAGAAAAAAAAATAAAATCGTGGTGAGTGCGATTGTTATAAAAAACTTTCTCTGCATTCATTGAGCTGCTGCATGGTTAAAAGTGGATAGAAGTATGCATCAGGGCTGTATCCTTTCACCATATTTACTCAATCTGTATGCTGAGAAAACAGAACAGGAGCTGGACTCCATGAAGAAGAATGTGACCTTAGGATTGGAAGAAGGCTTGCGACATGCAGATGGCACAACTTTGCTTGCTGAAAATCAAAATGGCTTGAAGGACTTATGAGTGATGCTCACACTACAGCTTTTAGTATGGATTACGCCTCACCATAAAGCAAACAAAAATCCTCTCAACTGACCCCATACTCAACATCATGGCAAATGGATAAGATATTGAAGTTGTCATGAATTCCCTTTTATTTGGATCCACAATCGATGCACATGGAAGCAGCAGTCAAAAAAATCTGCCAATTTATTGCATTTGGCAAACCTGCTGCAAAGGACCTCGTTAATGGGTTAAACATTTGGCATGGTGTTACCTTGAAGACCAATGTGTGCCTGCCCCCAGCTATGATATTCCCAATCACCTCATATGAATGTGAAGGCTGTACAATGAAAAATGAAACTGAAGAAGAGTCTATGCATCCGAATGTTGATGTTGGCAAAGAATATCGAGCATACATGGATTTGCCAGAAGACAAAACAAATTTGTCTTGAGAAAAGTACCTTCAGAATGCTTCTTAACGACACCTTCTTGTTTGCTTTAGACATGGTATCCAAACCAAAACCAAACTCACCAAATCACAGGCCAGTGGATGCAGAGTCTTGCGTATGCAGCTGGGGTAGAGGCATCTTAATGCTGGCAGGGATCTCCCCATGGATCTTCATTTCCAGGGCTCAGGGTCCATCAGCAGTGGCCACTGGCGTAGAAGCACCTCAGTGCTGGCAGGGGGTCTCTCTGTGGCTTCTTCAGCCTCAGAGGTCCGGTTCCACCAGGGCAAACCCATGTGGCTTCTTCTCCGGCTGCTCCATTCTCCAGGAATCAGGATCAATCAGCATGCTGTCATCTTGTCTTGTCAGGATTTTGTTGTCTCAGTCAAGTCTCTCTTCTCCAAAATGGGAAATATCACGAGATTTCCCAGAAATCTCAGGAGAAAGTCATACCCACACAGAGGCCTCATTGGCTACTCATTGGCTATCTCCAGATTGACAAGTTAGACTCCACCTCTAGACTCCTAATCATGAAATTGACATCACGAACACATGACCATCATACAGCCCAAGGCTCAATCGACTATATACCAGGACTCCTCAGACATGTTATCAAGGAAATACCAATCCCTAAAGAATAACATCATGCTTGGTAAAGGGTGAGTGAAAAAGACCAAGGCTCTCACCAAGATGGAATTACACCATGGCTGCAACAATTGGCTCAAATATGGGAAGATGGCACAAGACGGACAGTATTTTGTTCATTATAAATAAGGGCACTATGAGTCGGAATTGACTTGACTACCTATAACTGTAGGTTTTGAATATTTGATAAAGAAAAACCCCTTTCTATTATAGGTTTGCACAGAGTTTTTTGTGAAATCGTGAGTGTTGATTCTTCACAAATGTGTTTTCTACAATTACTGTGATCAGTAAAAAAAATCTTTTCTTCTTTTATTTCTTAATATGGCATGAGAGTAAGTCAAAAAGTATTGCTCCTGGAGATTCCAGGTCATACCGGCTTGGGTTTATACCAAACAACACATTTTCAAACATGTCACTGTAATCAATGAACGATTGGAAACAAATTCTCTTGGCAATATTTTTTTCTGATGGTCTTGTTTTAGTACCTTCTAAGTAAATAAGATCATTCAAATGAGTGAATTTTGAGGGACTCTTGGGGCCAATTAAATTAAAGGCAGATAAGTAAACTTTTCAGGGATTCCTAAGGGGTAATCTTGATAGATTTTCTAAAGGACACAGGAACTCACTAGGGAGAAGTTTTCAGAAAATCAAAAACTGCAAGAGTGAGAAAAAGAAAGTTGTGGATCAGATCTTTTTTTCTATCACAATGATGCACTTGCTCATTTTTTGAGACTAGCAAGAGCTATTTTAAGAAAATATTATTCTGAAAACTTGCCCCATCCACCCTACCACCTTGATCTTGCCTCCTTAGACACCTTTTTATTCCCAAGACTCAAAGAATATTTCAAATGAGCATTTCAATTGGAGTCCCTCAAGGAAGCCAAAATCGCAATGTTGACATTGTGCAAGTGAGAGAGCACAAAACTCTTCAGGGAAGGGTTGGAGGTAGAAGCTGCTTTAAGGATCCCATGAGGTTGCAGTGCTTAGGAGGTCAGCTGCTCTGTTTCTGCACTGCAGAAGAAACATATGGCTGTCTGATTCTGTAAAGAGTGCAGGCTTGGAACTCCTGTGGGGCAATTGTATTTTGCCCTATGTTCAAACGTTTCTATGAGTCATTGCCACAGGTTTCATATGGTCAATATTTGGAAACATCCCTCATTCTTAAAAAGGGTACATAAGTATTTCCTATGAATGATGGAAATATCTGTATATTGCCTTCTGTATAAACCTACTTGATAAGTGTAGTAGTTGCATAGTCCCATATCAACTTGAGGGTATTAAGAGTGAAGGGATGGAGTCTAGCCTGTTAATCATGTCACCACCTGATGATGCCTCCTTATGAATAGAACCTTCTCATGAGGATTCTGGGAATTTTCTCTCTCTTTCTTTGTCTTTGTTTTCTGTTGACAAGTGACATGGAGACTTTCTGAGACCTACAAGGAGCCTTTCTCTCTCTGCTTCTCTTCCCTGTTCAGGAGTCACACTTTGAAAGCTAGAGGAGCCATGTGGAGACCCACACCAGCACTGAGATGTTTGCACCAGCATTGGATCCACAAGACTTTTCAGCCACCAGCCTGTGATCTTCTAGGATTCAGCATCATTGCATAAGCTATGCAAGGAGTCTGAAGAGGGATTTATGGACTAGTATCAGATACATGGGCTAATATCAGACCTATAGACTGGGATGTTTTCTCAGTATATAATTGCTTTTATATAAGGTTCTTCTTTACACATATGTGAATGCCTCTGGATTTGTTTCTCTACTCAACCCAGTCTAACACAATAAGTTTTCTAATTTTGTGTTGTAATAGAAAAATAACTAGCCTACGTTACTTGTCAGCAAAGTTTTGGAAAGGACAAATTCTGTAGTAATATTGAGTCAATTCAGAAATAAGACTACAGAGCAACTCTAATAGACAACTATGTACAACTCTTTGATCTTATTCTTTTATACATTCTCTGATTAGACATAGGTAGTCCTGGTGGCACATTAGATCACCTGTTGGGCTGCTAACGAAAAGATCAGCAGACCGAATGCCCTAGTTGTTCCTTGAGAGAAAGATAAAACTTTCTCCTCCCTTAAAGGTTGGCAATCACAGAAACCCACAAAAGCAGATCTAGTCTACCCTATAGGATTGCTCTGAGTCAGAATCAACTCAATGGCAATGGGTTTTGTTTTGCTTTTGGTGTGTGTGGTTGGATATAAACAATTTATCTGAACCCTACTTTGGAACTTCTCCTTTAGCAAACAGAATTCTGATAATCTGAAGATGCGAGTGTAGTTTGGAAATTACCAAAACATAAATCAGTCTTGGGGATATGTCTTTTTGTCTCTCATGCCCATCATACCAAATTTTATGTAGCTCTTGAGGTAGGCAGAGTAATGAATCGCAATTATATCCATGTGCTAGTTTCTGAAACTTGCCAATAGGTATCTTACCTGCAAAGGCACTTTGCAGATGTAATTAAGTTAAGGATCTTAGGAGGTTATTCTGATTATCCAGGTGGGACCAATGTAACCACAAGCATTCTCAGAAGTGAAAGTGGGACTCGGGAGAATCAGAGGCATCTACAGAGAGATGTAAAGATGTTAATGCTATTGGCTTTGAAGATGGAGGAAGGTGGTCTAGAAGCTAAAAGAAAAATAAGGCTGAGGAAGCATTCTCCCCTGGATCCTCTGCAAGGAAGAGCACTCCAGTAATAACCGTGGGGCTCAGTGAGATCTCTAGAAGTGTAAGAGAATATATTTGTAATGTTTTCACGGAAGTGATTTATTGTAATAGCAATACATAAACTAGTACAGCACGCAAGGGATAGTAATGATGTGCAGTTTCTTTGTTTGCTTATGTCCCAGAAGAAGCCAGTGGTAACTGCCAATAGACAGAGAGACATATAGAGATAAACATAGCTCAATCTTATCACTGAAAGATTTTTTAAACACTTAAGTAGTTTTCATCACTTTATTCTCATCGGCTGTCACTATTTAAATTTTCTACTCTATCTCCTATGTTGCTTACTAATGTGAACATTCTTGATCTAGCCTTTCCCCCCCTACTGCGATTGTGGGTTTTTCCATTTCAACCTGGTAATTTCATCCATTTTTTGCTTTGCATCGTTTGATGTTCATGACTAAGTACAACTTATCCATGACTGGTTTGGCTTTGGGGCAGAATGTTGCTTATGACTCTTACTTGGGTTCAAATTCATAGGGACTCCCTTGCCTTGCCTTCCACAAGGATGGTTGGGGTGGTAGTTACATAATCTGTTGTCAGTTTGAGGATTAAGGGTGCAAGGTAGAGTCTAGCCTGTCAATCAGGAGCTAGCTAATGAGGCCTTTGTGTGGGTGTGGCCTTCTCCTGAGAGTTCTGGGAACACCTGTATTTCCATCCTGGAGGTGGGAAACACACACTCTCTCAGCTGACTTCCTGGGAGACATACCTGACAAGAAGCCACATGAAACTACTCTGATGCAACCAGAGTCCTGGGAGTTGGAGAAGCCTTGCGGAGACACCTGTCAGCATGGAGAGGCTTACACTGGAGCCACAAGACTTCCCACCCACTGGCCTGTGATCTCCCCACAGTTGGCATCATTGCAAATATTTCATGAGTCTGAAGAGGACTTTATACAGTGGTATCAGACATATGGCTAATATCGGACTTATGGACTTGATCTGGACTGGGCTGGGATGTGTTCTCAATATTCAATTGCTCTTGTATATAAAGCTCTTTCCTATGCACATATGCATGTCTATGAATTTGTTTCTCTAGTCTCCTGGACTAATAGAATTGGGAAGTTGGTCGATAAATACTCAAGCTTCCTTCCAGAGGGAGAGAGGGAGGACATTGGATGCTGAGGCACATTCTGCACTGTCTTCAAGAAGTCCACAGGGGTACTCTATTTCAGTTGCCCACAGTGGTAACTGGTGTGGTGGTACAACTTTTATGGTCTTCCTTTGCTTTCCTTGTGCATATCTGCAATCCCTTTTTGTGTTTCTGCTGCCTCTCCAAGAAACTCTGCCTACCGGGAGGAGACCTGACTGCCTGGTCTGCTTTTGAGACATCTAAACAAAGACAACTCAACTTCTTTTGATCAAGCTATTTCCTGCACCTTTATTAGCAATGTTCTGTGTAATTTGTTTAGCTTTTCTCAGGGAAACATTTTTTTCTTATATACTTTAAAAGTCATCCAATTAGAAACATTTTGCCTGTTAAAATCGTAATCAAGCTAATGATGATGCTTGCCTTTTAAAGGCAGACAGAAACTGTGATTCGTGAAGGTTAAATATGCATTATCTGGTTCTTTATAGGAAAAGTTTGCCAATACCTTGCTCAATTATTTATATTTACTGGGATTACTGAAATATCGCATGTATTTCTAACCTTGTCTCACATTTAAGATTGTATTTACTCCCACTTTTTTTTTAACGTATAGCCTTAGTAGGGCAAATGGTGATGTGCACAACTGTCAATCAAAAGTTGGCAGCTGAAACCCACTGATGGCTCCATGAGAGAGAGATCTGGCAAACGACTCCATAAATAGCATAGCCTAGAACACTCTACAGGGCACTTCTACTCCATCACATGGGGTTGCTATGGATGAGATTTGCCTTGACAGCACCCAACAATAACAAAATATTGAGTTGAAGAGGTTATTCTATGTTTCTTTTTCTCCCACAGTGTTTTCAATGACTAATTTTTACTGAAGTAGATTATCAGTCTTTCCTCTAAGGCACTTCTAAGTAGACCTGTATCACTCATGTTGGGGTTAGCAGGTGATTAACAGGTCCACTTTTCAAAGATTTCCTATGGTGACAAGTGGAAGGTTAAACAGGGCCCTTCATGTGTATATTCTATTTGCATAGATGTAAAATATAGCCCTATGCAAAATAACATCATTCAGCATCCCATACTCATTTAAGTATTCTACATAATAATGATCTACATAACAACTTTATTCCTATGTGTTTCAACATAAATCTTTAAAATTGCACACAGACGTATCTATGAAAATATGTAAAAAACAAAAGAATGCTGTGGAAATGTTGGAAGCCTGGAGCAATCTGAGCAATAGAAGTAAAGTATGGATAAGTAGATAGGATAGATAGAACAATACCCAAAGTGACACAAGTCCCATAGTATACCCATGATATTGCTTGTTCCAGGGCCTCTTGTGAATACAGTCTGAATCCCTGGCAGCTCCCTAACAAGGTGCTATTGCAACTGTTGTTGGAGCAGCAACGATTTACTTGCCTATGAAATCCACGATATTGCTCTATAAGATGGACATTCTGTTGGGTCACCTTTCTTTGGATGGGTACACATATAGATCTCCTCCTTACAGTTAGCCAAGCAGCTGTCTTCCGAATTTCTTGGCATTGGTAAGTAAATGTTTCCAGGGCTTTATCCACTTATTGTATGTGCTGAACATGCTCTTCTTTTCGATGTTCTGAATCGAAGTCTTTGCACCTTTTATTTTAGTATTCTATTTGGCTTTCTCAATCTCCCCTTTGACATTTTCTGTTCATTTCTTTGACTTTACCATGTCTTCCTTTTACCTTAGCTATGCTACAATTAAGAGCACGTTTCACAGTCTCTTCTCACATCCATTTTGGTTTCTTTTCTTTCTTTCCTGTCCTGTTAATGACTTGATTGCTTTCTTCATCAATGAGGGTCTGGATGTCTTCCCATGGCTCATCAGGTCTTCTGTCATTAGTGTCCAGTGCATCTATCTGTTCTTGAGATGTTGTGGAAATTCATGTGGGATAGACACAAGGTTGTATTTTGACTTCGGTGTGCTTGTTGCCATTTTCTTCAGCTTTAACCTGAACTTGCATATGAGCAATTGACCCTACACTGTCTGCCCCTGGCCTGGTTTTAGCTGCTGATATTGAGCTTCTCCGTCATCTCTTCTCATAGATGTAGTCAATTTGATTTCTGTGTCTTTCATCCAGAGATGCCCAGTTGTATAATATAACTGACACATACAGGGCACTCAACCTGGATAAATGATTGGATAAATGATGGCAAAACGACTGATGAGTGAATGTGAATGAATCCAAGAATGTGGTAGGGAGTGGAAGGTCAAAATCCGTGTGTGTCTGACTTCAGATCAAGAATACTTTAGGGGAGACAGGGAGGCCTTAGAGGGCAAGCACTCAGCTGGTCATCAAAAAAGTAGTATGAACCCACCAGCTTCTATGAAAGAAAGATGTGGTCATCTACCCCGATAAAGATATTGGGGTTTAGGTGTCATTGAGTGGATTCAGACACAAAGCGACCATATGCACAACAGGATGAAGCAGGGCCTGGTCCTCTGCTGTTCTCACAGGCATTCCATGGTTGCTGCCACTGTGACAGTCCATCTTGTTGAAGACTCCCTTTTTTCAGATGCCACTGTAAGGATTACAGCCTTAGAAACCCCGTGGGGCAGTTCTGCAGTGTCCTCTTGTGTTAGAATTGAGCTTGGGGTTGAGTCTGCATTTGGAAATGCCTTGGTATCACACTGAAGTTGCACTCAGCAAGGTTAAGTTGATGGCAGTTTAGGGCTGTGCTGGAACAGAGTGGTCCAGTGGCCATGGTTTGTCCATGGACATATCCTCCTGTCCTTTCTGGTGCCTCCCTCTCCACCCCTGCTGTGGCATTTTCTTGTATAACGTGACTTCCCACATAAAATTCCCTCGTGGTCTTCCACTTTGCTGTAACAGTGATTCTCTAGACACTGTGTCTGTGAGATGTGAGGCACTCCTTGGTGAGGAGGAGTCTCTGGGCCCTGCAGACTGTTCAGTGCTGCACTTAACAGCTGACTGTGCAAACCTACCCACAGGACCCTGGGAAGGCAGACTTCATGATGGAGCTATTCTACTCTTTGCAAATGGAGTCATCTAATTTGGAAGAGACAGCCAACTGCAACAATGGATGGGGAAGGAGTTATGGCCATTAAAGCTGCAGGTTGTTCTCCGGAGCCCTGGCTCTGTGGCCCACAAGAAACTACCAGTAGGATAGGTGTGTGTTCCAACCATCAGTGGAGAATCAGGAGACTACCAGGAGAAAGACATAAAAGTCAGCCTGAGAGGCATTAGAGAGGTAAGTGCCTAGTATAATTTCAGTTGGTTAGAGCTGATCTTTGATGATGCACAAATCACATGTATTGTATTTTTCCACAAATAATTTGGCCCTTCTATGTTTGTTTGTCAATGAGTCACTCCCTATATCCCACACTCTGGTTTTTGGTTATTTTAAGTGCTCAATGTTATTACTATTGTTATTATTTATTATTATTATTATTATTCTAACAACAGCATTTCCAGCAAGTGGAAACTCTTATTACTGCTTTGATCCCACTGTTCTCTGGGTTTTGTTCCTTCTAATGGAAAGGATACCTTGAGATTATACCTTTTCAACTCTACCTCCTCAGGAACCTATCCTGATACTAGAAAAAGGACTCACTTCTTTCCCAAGAGCACTTCTGTGACAAAAGTATGTTTGCGTATTGCCTAATGCATTTATAATAAATATATACAACCATGAAACAGAGCAAGACTCCTGATAGCCTGTTATTTGCAGTAATTGTAGATTGAGAGTGGACATTTTCAAGAGAAGCTTACAAGTTAGTTGTACTTTCTGGTAGTAATTACCTCCCACAAACATGACTCATTTCAGCAGTTTAAATGCAAGCATCGGGTGTTCCCCAAGTCAACAGTCTTATAAATAAACCCTCTGAATCATGAACTGAATGCATAAATGTTTAAATAGTTCTCCCTGATCTCAAAGACAGCTTTGGATGTAGGCTTGCATGCATTACGATACCTTGGGAAGAAGACGAGAACAAAGACAAAGGCCACGGTGGTCTCTGGACCCTCGGGTGAGGTTCCTTCCACAGGTGCCCTTGGGAGGTGCTAAATGCCAGTGACCATCCTGTTCAGGATTTGCCTTCTTCCATCAAAGAGGGGATGTTTCTGTTTGTTCTAATATAGCCCTCTTGCTTTGTGTTTTTAAATAGTATAAGCAGGGAGGCCTTTTATGGTCATACAGGAGTGTGGATGCTTTCGGGTGGGACTACCCAAGTGTCTCCTGGGAGAATTGAACGTATAGAGAAAGAAATGTGGGCTGTACCAGCTGGGAAGACCTTACAAAGGACAACTCCCTCCAGAGTGAGACGTTGAGGCTTTCGGCAATGCCCTTTCAAAGATGACGTGTACCTCAAAAAGTTAGGGCATTGAATCAGTGAACATTTGTTTGTTTATTTGTGAACAAGCTAAAAGCACATTTGAAAGTACGATCAGAAATTTAGATGCTGACATTTTGGTTTTGCATTTTGGTTTTTTTTCATAAATCGGGTCTTACAGGTTCCTCGCACACAGTTAAAGAGGAATGGGGGAGGGGAGGCTATTCAAGGTTTTGTTCTATTCTCGTTGGGTTGTGGTGTATCATGGAGTGATTTCAGCTCACATAGCCACCCTATACAATGGCGTAGGACTGCTCTAGCCTTCAACTGCCTAGGGCCTTTCTACCCAACTTTTGTTTAGCAGCTGAGTGATTAAACACTGCACTCCTTGAGAGCCTTGGTATTTTCAGCATGTCCACAGACTTCGGAGGGTGATGTTAACCACCCACAAGGACCTAAGAGTACAGTCAAGGGTCGAAAGTCCATTCCTGTGTATCTAAAATATGAAATCACATGTCCATTTTGAGAACGTTGTTTTCTTTCCCCTCCTGCTCAACTTTGGCCATGTAGCAACAACGACGCTTTACAGGTGGACTCCTACAGGTGGTTCATTATTCCACAAGACCTGCTGCTGCTAAGAATTCTCTCCTCGTGCTTTTCTGGATTGGTGTCTATTTTGTTCCTAGCTATTTTCATATCCTCAGCTGCCGCTGTTGCATTCCCATCTCTGGGAATGATCCAGAGGAATACAAAGTTCCTCCGTGGCCAAGGGGGAAATGACTGCCAAGAATGTTGACCTTCCAGTGAAGGTCACTCCATACTACATAACAGACAAAGTCCAGTAAGTAATCATGCTGGTGCAGACAAAGGAATAGTCCACAGCAATAGCATTTTGTGGACAGATTTGCTATCATATCTTAACAATCGTATATCTGAAACGTGGAGGAGCATTGCAAAATTTCTCAGCAATTCTGTGGTTAAACAAGGACCAGCCCAAGACTCAGATGGTCCCAGAATTCTCTCCGGAACAAAGCACTGGTATCTGTTGTACTTGTTAGACGGCACCGCCCCCACCCCCAGCAGCCCCACCCCTTCACTGTACAGCTCAGAGAATCACAGGCCAGAAACTTTCCACCTGGCTCTTATTAAACGTCCTTGGAACAAGAGGGAAATACTAGGCCCTCCTCTTGTAAGTTCAAAGTAATCACTATTGCTGGCTCTTAGACTTAGCCCATGTCAAGAAACGAAAACCAAAACCAAACTCATATTAGTTCTCTAGGACAGGCTAGAACTGCCCCCTTTGAATTTCTAAGACTGAACTGTTCATGGGATTTCGAAAGCCCCATCTTTCTCCCTCAGAGTTGCTAGTGGTTTCAAGCTACTGAGCTTGAGGATCACAGCCCAACACAGAATCATTACACCACTAAGGTTCCGACAGCATGGCAGAAGATGAGGCAAATCCCTCTGCAAATCTCACTAGAGGTAAATAAAGCACCCAGGATCATATTTCGAGGCCATGAAGACTCTGTGTGTTTGGGAACAAGGGAAGAACAGTGGGAGGGCAGTGTATAAGGGAGGTCCATCACCACACACATGTCCTCACACCACTCTTTGAACAAGAGTAGCTTGCTTATTACTCTAAAGACAGAGCACTATGGGACCTTAATGAGCATCTGGGGAGAACAGAAGTTGCCTTAAGGCAGCTCAGAAGTGGCTTGGGAGAGGCCAGAAGAATGCTAATTGATCCTCCAATCCCTGGGCTTCTTTGCCAAGCAATGAGTGAGGGATCTCTCCCAAAGCCAGCAGCGAATCCGTGGACTTTAAAAATAGCACCAAATTATCTACATTTGCTCTGTAACTATGCTGTTCTTGTCATGTGTGCTGTTACATTGGCTCAATGCAGGGCGATGTTCTGTGTAGCACAGCAAGGTTCGTTGTGGGTTCTGCAAGGTCTGACAATTTTATCAGGATGTAGTGTTTCTTTGCAAAATTGAGGGTCTCTACCCCACTTTATAATATCCCCTGTATTCCTTGATTGTTGTTCTTACGAAGAGAATATAAGGGATATGCTCTTAAGAAAAAATTGAGTCATTCCCTTTGGAAAAAAAAAATCATTGCTGGGCTCCAAAAAGGAAAAACATTCCAAAATAAAGATGCTAAATGATACCAAGTTTACATTCTTATGAGTTTACAATAGTGAGCTCTTCAGATCCTCTCAACCTCCCTAACTGTGCCGTGCAGGACTTCTGTTTGATATCCTGGTGTGACTCACCAGACAATCCACCAGGGGCCACTCATTTTACACCCTGACCTCTGAGGAGTGAGTGAGTGAATTCCTGTGGGGTAAAACTTTGACTAAAGGGATGTGAGGGCTGGGGGGGTGAATTATTCCCCACTTCCTTTTCCTGAATTAATCGCCTGGAGTTGCCATTTGTTAGGGATTGGATTATAACAAACTCACTGCCATCCGGTCAGTGTTGACTCAGAACAACAATACAGGACAGGGTAGAACTGCCCCTGTGTGTTTGTAAGACTGCAACTTTTTACAGGAACAGACAGCCCCGTTTTTCTCCTTCAGAGGCTGGTGGTTTTCAACTGCTGACCTTGGCCCAATGTGTAACTACTAACCCGCCAGAGGTGAACTATGTTCTCTAAAAATATGGGTTGTAAATGCGGGGTATAATTTAACCCTATGCCTGGGGTTATCATCTCATTTGGGAAGGAGATGTCTTCGATATGTGCATAAGGCAAGATTAGTATAGCATGTGCCCTAAATCAATCTCTCTCTCTCTCTCTCTTTTTTTTTATGAGTTGGGTTATAATACATAAAACATATTATTCCATATTTCAATCACATCAAGTAGAATTCCCTAATTTGTACCACAATCAATTTCCAACCACTCTTTTTCTACATGGACACCTTGACATTATCTCCCTTTTACCCCCATCACCCCTTTAACTCACCTCTCCCCTGAACTCCTTGTTCTACTTGCTGTCTTTATAAGGGTTCATCAATCCTGGGTTCCGTGTACTGAAAAACAGAAAAGCAGATAACACATCTTCAAGAGGGTGACCTCCACTGACATAACACCTCTGAGGTACAATCTACTATGAATAAACAAAAAAACAAACAAAAAAATACAAACCAAAAATACAGAAAACTTTTGAAACTGGATCAGGGACAGCAGACAGAATAGGATGGGGTCTACTGACAACATTTTAACTGTTACGTCACATTTATGCCTTTGCTCTTCTATACTCCTCTCTCCCAAGCACTCTGTTTAGTGGCTACTTTGCTCCCATTCCTCAATTTTAGGGACTTCTCCAGAGGCTTATTTCTCAGGTACTTCCCATCCATCACCTTCTTCACATGGGATTCTCACCATTTAGGCTCTGATACTGATCTCTCCTTTGACTTTGGATTATATGGACTGCCATCCTTCAATGACTGATGATGGTGTGCTTCTTTCATGTGGACTGAGTTGACATCTCTCAGATGGCTTCCTGTTTAGAGACAAGCCTTGAAGACCCCAGATGCTCTTTCATCTGATAGCCAGGCACCATCTAAACTCTTCACCGCATTGTACTATAGCACCTGTATAGGTGTTCCCTTCTAAATCAATCTCTTGTGATATAAAGGAGCTGGACGAGGCAAACCAGCAAAGAATAGATGGGGAAAAGTAGCTGCCCAGACGCATGTAGGCTCCAAGAATAAAGCAGATACTCGAAGAGCTAAGAGTCTCCTTCATGGAGAGTCAACAGAGAAAGGTTTCCCCTGAGCTCGACCTCTGAATTTGGGCCTCTGGCCTCTACACTGCTAGGAAATAAATTTTCTGTCTGTTGAAACCCATTCACTTATGGCATTTCTCTTATAGTACCCCTACACAGCTAACACAGAACATAGTACCAAGGCATGGGAGTGCTACTCTAATGGATACCTAAATTGTAGAAGTGGTTTTGCAATTGGATAGTGGGTAGAGACTGGAAGAATTTTAAGGTGCCTAATAGTAAAATCCTGGATTGCCTTGTAGAAATGGTTGATGGAATTATGGATATCAAAGGCAGTTCTGGAGAGAACTCAGAAAGTAAGTGAGGAAAGCTAACAAGAAAGTAGCATCTTGAGAAAGTCATGTTCCTAGAAAGAGACTGCTCCTAGAAATACAGATGCTCAATGTGTTTCTGAAGAAGTTTTGAAAGAAAATGATGAAGATGTGATTGGACGATGGAAGAAAGGTGATCCTTCTGATGCAGTAGCAAAGGATTTTTACAAATTACAGTCAAATCTCTGATGTTGGGTAGCCATTGTAAATGATAAACTCAAATATTTGGCTGAGAAGACTGATAATTAATGCCATGAGGAAGCTGTGTAGATGCTCCTTGTTACTGGTAATAAAATGTGACTGGACAGAGTTGGGCTTGAAAATGAACAGCGCACAATGAAATTTAAACATTTGGACAATTTTGTTGTCCAAACTAAGGACACGTGTCCTAGAACATTCACTAAGGACCTGGAGATAAGGAGATGAAACCCATGACTGATGGGTCTAACCAACTGCTACAGCAGAAAATCCATCATCTTAGACTGAAGGGCAAGAAAGAGCAAAAGGAAAGAACACTGTCTACCTCTTGCAATTCTTTAGGCAAAGAAAAAAAACCCCAAAGTACCTACATCTATAATTATCCTTGAAAAGAGAAAAAGCCATCTCTGGAGTAGCTTGGAGAATAATAGAACTGCGAGAAAAGGCACGGGAAGCAGGGCCTTCTCGTTTGCAAAGGGTGGGACCCCTGACCCCTAGGTTTCCAAGAGTTGGTTCTTTACTAGTTCCATTCTAGCGCCCTTACAGTGTGCTGCAGGATGCACCCCGCAGCTGCGAGAGCAGGGATGTCATGACAAAGAGGCAAAAGAAGAGGACCTGCTAGGGATAATGGGGTAGAACAGTCATTTAGTTGACTAGAAGAATAGTCATCCAAACCCTCAGAAGCAGAATTGACATTCCAGTGGCCTAGAAGGTGGAGCTAAAGAAGCCTCACTCAGAATACTGAGAGCATGGCCAACATTCAGAATTCATCCACAGACAGGAAGGAGTCATTGATAAGATGGTCCCAGAAAACAAGGATTACTTCAAGCCCTGCGAGTGACTATGAATTGTTTCTGCTGGGGTTTGGACTTACTCAGTACCTGCCATCACATTTTTCACTCCAATGTCTTCCAATTGTAAAGAAATTGTCGATGCCTGTTCCATTATTATATGTTGGGAACAAATAATATATATGATCACATTACAGGTTCATGGATTAAGAGAAATTTTGCCCCAGGATGACAGAGTCCTCAAGTGTCACCATGCTTGATTTAAATGATTCAGAAGAGGGGGCTTCCAGCTTGGAGTTAATTTAAGACTTTTGAGGTGTTATGACAAGGTGTTTTATATTTGGGAAAGGACATAAATTTCATCGGAAGGGTACAAAGAATGGAATTATAGGAACCAAGTTGTATCCCCCCAGATAAAATCCCAAACTCACTGCCCTTAAATCCATTCACAACTCATGGAAACTAGAAGACAGAATTAGACTGCCCCTGTGGGCTTCTGAAACAGGAACTGTTGATGGGAGTAGAAAACCTCCTTTTTTCTTCTCAAGGCAATTAATGATCTCAAACCGCTGGCCTTGTAGTTAGCAACCTAATTCATAACCCACTAGGCCACAAGGGCTCTTTCCCCCACAAAATATGTATTCAAAACCCTAACCCGAATGCCTAAAGTTAAAATTTTTCATTTGTGAATGTGCTGCCTTTGTGTAGAAAAAGAATGGGAGCCTTTTTTCTGCCAAGGGACTTCCGGATATTTACAACATCTTTCACGGGTCACATTGGTCAGACATTTAATTAATTTGCCCCTTTTGTGATGCCTGAAACTGCTTCTCTTTGGTGAGGTGTATGATGCTAGCTGGCATTGATGACTTCATGGGCCTTGACTACCCTGAGGGACATGGTGTTCTCCAGTGTAGGGTGGATCAGGAGTCAATCTGTTGTGAGACATGAAAGAGACACATGGGAATCTTCAAGGGACTAGGGAGCAGAAGCTGAAGAGGCAAGAACCTTCACCCCCAGCTTATACACAGAGGATGCCGTCTCCTAAAGCCAGAACTAAATTTCTACTTCTACCCTCCTAAATTACGAGGAAAGAAATGTATGCTTATTAAAGTCATCCAGGTGTCATATTTCTGCTTTATCAGTCCGAGGTAACTAAGAGGTTGTTTACACCATTTCTCAGAGGAGAGACACTGCAGGACTGAACGTTCAGTTGCGCTGAGCAGCTGCCAACTAGATGAAGCCTGCCTCCCTGCGTGGGTTTCTCCTGAGCTCTTTCACCCCCCTTGTCCCTCCTAATGTTTCCTCAGTTGTAGTCCCTGATAAATGTAAGTCCTGTTCTTGGGCCCTGCTTATGAAGAAACCAGGTTAAATAGAATGCAAATTGCTTGGGAAAAATACGGTATCAAAAATAGCGTGTAACCCTTTTACTTAAAAGAATGCTGACAGGGACTAACCTAATCAAATATTTTTAAAAACTCACTGCTAGCAAGTGAACTATAAGATATTGTGGAACTCTATATGGGCAGTGTGGAACCTGCCTGGCCCATTTGCAAGACTGCCAGTCTTCGTGGAAGCAGCAAGCCTCATCTTTCTCCCACAGAGTGGCTGGTGGCTTAGAATTGAGGACCTTGTGGCTAGCCTATACACAACCCACTATGCCACCAGGGATGCTTCAACTATTAAAAGGTATTTTAAAATTTCACTGGTTAAATTACTAGGGTCTTTATGCAAGGAAAAATCATTAAACAATTAAGTGAAATAGAATAATTCCAATTTAGATGCCTCATGAATTGCTCGTCTTAAATTCCTTCTTCCTGCTAGCCAGGAAATGTGATCGCTGAGGCAGACTCAGACACTACGTGCTGAGGGTGGAGGAACACGCTCACAGCCCTGGACATTTTCATTTCTAGAATGCTACGGAAGAAACACACATATTTCTATTTTCTTTAAGCCACTGTAGTTTTGCATCACTTTGTTACATGAGCTAAGTACTTAGCCTCATCCACATATTCCCAGTTATGGATCAAATTGTGTGCCTCCCCCCTGCCCCACGCCCAAAAAAATATCAAAATTGGTAGGCCATGTTATCCAGTATTGTCTGACTATTCTCATTTTGTGATAACCTCTGCCTGAAGAGCCTGGTGGTACAGTGGTTGCACACTGGGCTACAAAGCGCAAGATCAGCAGTTTGAAACTACTAGCCACTCTTCTAGAGAAAGGTGGGGCTTTCCACTTCTGGAATGAGTTACAGTCTCAGAAACTCACAGGGGCAGTTCTACCCTGCCTACAGGCTCGCTATGCGTTGGTATCAACTCCATGGTAGTGAGTAAACCTCAGCCCATGTTTTTATGTCCTGGAGGCAGGATTAGAATGGGATGCATATCACCCAGACTTAAGCCACCACCTTCACTCCAGTGGTAGGAAAGGTGGTGTACAGGGACTTTTCCTAGGGTGTAGCCAGCATCACCTTTTCATCTACAAATGTGAACAGAAAGGGGGTAACCTCAATACCACTGAGAAAGAAAAACCAGACACAGGGTCCCTGCGCTAAGAACTTCCTATACCCAAGCAAAGATTGATGCTGAGGCTCATGGGGATCTCTAAGGGACACTGAATTCACAGCTGCTCCAAGGACACAAAGACATTCCTCCTGACCTAAACTGTGAGACAACAGAGAGAACACAGTTGCTCCCGAGAACGGGCATCCTGGATTTAGACTTCTAGCTTCTGAAACTGTGGAAGAATATTTTATTCATCTTTGCAATCACAACATGAGTTGGCTTAGTGATTTGTATTCGATAAGCTTTCCTTAGCTGTTCATTGAGATAATTACAGAAAAAGGAAATAACGAATTCCATCTATGTTCTGTTAGTCCTGAGAGAAATATGTTGACTCTTGAAATTTCCTGTAACTTTTATCTTTCAAAAGATAAATGACAGCAAAAGAAAACAAATTTATTTATGACTCATTGTAAAATGCCTACAATGAAAGTTAGTAATGACTAGGAACAAAAACTGGAATGATTCCTAAAGATGATAACTCTATAATAATGTTTTCTTTGTTGTCAGGTTGTAAGTATTATATAACCTAAAAACTATTTTTATAACACAATTTTTTTAAAGCACAATCAAAGATTGTGGGGTAACCACTTAAACTTATTTAACATTCAAAGTTATAAAATTTTCTATCCAAGTAGTTACCCCTTTAATTTCCAAATCACCTAAAATAAAAGTATAACAATTAACTGAAAATATGTTTCAGAGAAAGTAAACAATGTGACAAATTAAATAATACAGTTTGGTCCCACTGAGACAAAACCTGACAAAATCTGGTCAAAACAATTAAAATGATATCCTGCATTCCTTGGGAAAAGGCATTGTGTGAAAAATATAATTGCTTTTTAAACATTAACTGCCTAGTCGCTGCAATTAAAGTCCTAGGTCAAGTTTTTCACAGCTGAAAAATCAATAGATTTTTATGTTGTTGTACAAATGTAATTTCCAAAAGTTTTGGTTGCTGCTTAGGATCAAGTTACTTCCACTGGGATATTATTTCTTCTGATAGCAAAGCTTCAGAAAGCATGCAGATATCAAAGCATCCAGACATCTGGATGTCAATTTAGTTAAAACAGTTAATCCTCTACCTATCTGTGGCTGTCTTGTTTTGTCATTATAAAATATTATAAATTGAAAAAAAAAAGAGTATTGTTGTATAGTTGCCATCTTTAAAAGTCATTCCGTTTTTTTACCAAACCAAAGAAATAGAGTGTAAAGGTTATGCACCATGCAGAAATCGAGTGTAGAAGAATAGACAATGAATCAACTTTGAGCTTCAGAGCTTAAGGTATTGTGGTGTATCTTTATCAAGTTTACTCCAGAAGAGTTACTCACTGGCCAGTTCATCTATGAGGAAATTCTACAAAGAATTCCTACCAGGTCTTGTCTCACTTGACTCTAAGGGTGCAATGATTTTTGTTTTGTTCTTTGAAGTCCAGCTATTCATTGACGACTATGTATATTTCCTAATTGCAATTTATATATTTTCTAAATCCAAAAACCCATTTTCTTTGTCTTAGCAAGCCAGTCTCCTTCCATAATAAGTGCGGCTTTAAATGTAATGCTGGATTAGCATCCTTTTAGCTTCATGAACTACAAAATGGTTTGCCCACATGGATATCTCCAAGCACTTGCCATTCTTTCATTTGAGATAATGAAAAATCACTTAAGGCCATTTGTGTAGCTGCCATGTAAATTTAAAGTTGCTATCCATCACTAAAATATTATACAGTGTTATTAAAATGGCATTTAGTTGAACTTAAAATAGTTGTTCTGACGTGAATCTTTGAATAGAGAGTGAGTTAAAAAACATTCCCCAAATAATTTCTCTTTAAAAGCTTAATGTCCTGTTATTTGGAGAACTTCAACAAATAATTATTATTATCCTGATAATACAAATTAACATGGCTGTTTGGCATTTAGAATTCAGGATGAAAACTTCTTTTCATCTCCGGCACTGCATTTTTCTCATAGTGATTTCTCCTATCTTCCCATGAGAGAAATTCAGTCACTTTTCTCTCCTGACTTGGATTTGCTGGGACTTGGAAAACTGTTGTGTCAAGTAATAAATCACAGGATTTGCCTGAGGATCTTCCTATATTCGTCTCTGATTTTCCTGGCCCCTCCAATGGGGAGGTGGAAGACGACACATGGCTAGGAATGAAAGGAATAATGAAGACATGCCAGGAAAGGAGATACACGGTCAAGGTGGAACATCCATCTTCCATGACTTTCAAGGCAGAGCTGCCCTCGAGCTGGCGAGGGGACAAATCATCCGGAGGGGGGAAGCTGGAGAGGTTGCACACCACCTGCAGCTGACAAAAGGGATTAAGTGTAATGATGGGTGGCTGTTGGCTCTCTGAATGTCGTCTGTATATCTTCGTAGGACCAGATGCTTTCTTAGATTGACTAGATTAATTCCAGGCTCAAGGAGCAGAAGGATCACAGACTTTTGCTGACACGCACTGGAGATGTTCTGGCCCTAAAATGCAGCAGCACAGCTAGTTCTTGCCTGGATCTACATAACGACATAAAGGAGTCCCAATCCCCTGCCTCTGCCTCACTTTTGACTCATGCCAAAGCAACAGGGCCAGTGGGGAGGTGAGTTGAGGCTTAACCACTGTGTTCTGGCTTCCTGGCTGAGGCATTCTGGAAAAGGTTGTTCTTCAATCTCTTCTCTTGTGTCTTCTGAGTCCTGTTGCTCTGTATTAAGTAATCATGACTCTTTCCCCAGATCCCCTACTTCCTTTCCTCTTGACTGTCCCTCCCTGAGGTGCGAAACAACTGTCTCCATGAAGAGATGGTGCCTAGATAAGAAATATTAACTGGCTTCAAAGTCATTGACTCCACATGCTGATATCGGTTAATTAAATCTCTTGGCAGTTTAGTCTACATTTTCCTCCAGTAAGAAGTTGACATTCTGATGTCATCATGATGACAGCACCCCAAGCCCCCAACAAAACAACCCCCCTGCCATGGAATCAATCCCTGCTCACAGGGAGTCAACCTATGGAACAAATTAGAATTGTTCTACAGGATTCCTAAGACTGCCATCCTTTTTATTGTTGTCGTTAACTTTTGTTTCTTTATTTTGAATTAGGTGGGGGTTTACCAAACAGAGCATTGGGTTTTCCCCCCCTGCATTTGCTATCTTAAACAACAGATTAAACCTCCCATGACCTGCTCTGTTTCCTGATGCCTACCCCCACCCATCTCCCCCATCTTCCTTTTGTAGGATATATTCTTTCCCTTCACCAAAGTTAACAGCTATCTAACCTCTATGCCATTGCTCCCCCTTCCCATCCATACCATCGAAGATTGCTTCTTTTGAGGTAAAAATGTTTCCTTGATATATTTTTTTATCCCATCAGTCTCATACATTATTTGTCCTTTTGTTTTGAAGTAACTTCACTGACTTCTAAGTGCACCCACGTCTGACTGTGTTTCATAGTTTCATGTTTGACATCACTTAATGATGTAGAGTATTCCATTGTGTCTATGTACCAACATTTCTTTATCCAGTCTTCCCTAGGTGGTGATTTACGTTGTTTCCATTTTCTTGCTGTCGTGAATAATGCTGCAATGAACTATGCCTGTGCTATGTTCTCTGTTTCTATGGGGTATATGCCAAGAAGATGGCTATAATCTCTATGGAAGCAAATAACCTAATTTTTTTTCCTAATAAGTAGATGGCAGGTTTTTGTCATTGGTTGAGCACAGCACTTAGCCCATTATGTGACCCAGATCCTCACAGCACTCTGAAATCCCCATCCCCCTCGCCCCTCCACTTCCTCTGGAGTAATCTCGTCTAGCTAGGTGAGACCTGCAGTGGACTTACTACCAATAGGTCTGTCCCCACGTATCAGTTGGCTAATTGTATGAAATATGTCTTTTCTCATTAATAAACACAGAGGGTAGCTATTCATGTTAAAAATGAGATTGTCTGTTGCCAATGTTCCAATTACCATTCAATCTGAGTCATTTATAGTACCTAGGAATAGCATTTGAAGAAATAACTGATATTTGCTGAATGAATCATTATTTAAAACATTTTTTCTAAGTTAAAGGTAACATTGATAAAATACATAATATAGCAATCCTGTGATAATGGTGGTACACAAAGAGATGCTTGGATAGACACGCAGGCTGAGCAGGTGTGGGAGGCAGAGTAGGAGGAAATCTATGAATAAGTAGACGTTTGACAGAGGATATCTGTGGATTGTACTTACCTTTTCTGTAAATATATTCATGAGTATAAAGGGCGGAGCTATGAAAACTTCTTAGGCACCACCAAGTACCTGAATGAAATGCATTAGTGGGGGGCTCAGGGCCATAGTTTGAGGCACAGAATACAGTGCACAGGACAGTGTTTTACATCCTACTCTGATTGGTAGTGACTAGAGTTTGAAAGGCTCATAAGCAGTTATTTGAGATTTAAACATTTGTAGTCCCTGATCTGGAGGAGAAAAGAGCAATGGAAATGGAAAGGTACATGGAAACCATTTGTCCAACAGGTGAAAGGTCACTTTCTGCCACCCTGAGACCAAAATAATTTAATGGTGGCCAGCAATCACAACCCATGTCTCTGAAAAAGATCACATTAAAAGGTCCTGGATAGAGTAGAAGAAAAATGTCCAGTATAATTCAAAACCATATGAGAGACCAGACTTCTGGATTGGCTAGAGGTTGATGGGGCTTCCAAAACTATGTCCTATAGCCATCCCTCATATCAGGAACAGAACTCATCCTGGTATGGGAATAATCAACTATTTAAGATCAAAAGGGCAGCATTCATTTAAGAACAAAGGGTCGGATAAGTGATGTTACACTTCGAGAGTTGAAATAGATGCATATAAACAAAATATACATCAATTGTTGAATACAAAATTGATTATTTGTTCTATAAATCTTCACTTAAATCACAATAAGAAGTGTTTTTAATTGAAAACAAACAAACAAATAAATTATTTTCCCATGTGAAACTCATTTATACCTTACAGAAATTCTATAGGGGAGAGAGAGGAGTAATTCTAATACTCTCCATTTTTTACGAAAGAAGAAACTGAGTCATACTGTGTTTAAATACATTCACTTGTCCACAGGCTATGCACCTGTGTTCCTAATAAACACAGTTTGCCTATGAAGGTCAGTTTGTCCATGATAGTTCTATGTGTGCGTGCATGCAGGCATGTGTGATATAGTATAGAGAAAAGAGAACAAATTTTAAGTTGTTTAGCCCCTGTTTCTCTTCTCCTTTATCAACTAGGTGGCTTGGGGTGAGTTCTAAATGACTTGATTTTTCTCCCCTGTAAAACAAGAACAAAAATCATTCCCTCATTGAGACTCATGAGGCATTTGATAGTGAATGAACAGAGACTAAGTGAGGATTCCTCAGTGTAGGTACTCAACCCAGCTTCATGCCTTCTCCTACTCCTTGTTCTGATGTCATTATCTACTCTGGCTTCTCAGGCAGCACACTTGCATTTATGTAAACTTTAAAAGACCAGAAGAGTTGGCACATACCATGGAAATGATATACTCCCTATAAGCCTGATTCTTTGGCACCCAGGAGCATAGTAGTTTTATTGATCTCTAGAAACATGAAGGCAGTCTTCAGGAATGGGATTTCCAATGAGAAGGGAATGAGATAACATAAAGGAACAGATGGATCCCTGCTCCCACTGTTGTATATTTTTGCTTCAGATGTCAACCTCAACATCTTATGATGTTTGCCCTTGGGTTGGCCTTCTTCCAATGACACAAGAATAGCATATCCCTCAACCTCCTTTAATTTTTGTTCTTTCCACCTCTTAAAGTGCTTAATGGGCTCTGAATGGAAAGAAAGGCAATGATCCTCTTTGACTTGAAAAAATTTAGGCTATTATTTCTCATTCAAAAGTTGTCTAGAGCAAGGGACCTGTCCAAAAGCATATCCAAGTTTGTCAAAAGAGAACATTTTTTCCATTTCCAAAATTAGAGGTGAGAACTATTGTGCCCAACATTCCACACTCCTCTGGTCTGAAGAAAGAGTGAACTTTGTCAGGGTGAGGTCGGAAGACCTGGAAGGAGTTCAGCACTCACCGTTCTTCGCCACAAAATGAGGATATGTCAGGAGAGCGTCAAGGGACCGAACTTTTGGGACTCGGTGAGGCGGGGTGGGGGTGGGTGGGAAAGGTACTTACTGTCTGATTAATCACAAGGGAAAGTTTTTCCTGTGGGAAAGTAGCATAAATAACACAGAGGGCTAACTCGCTTCTGGAGAAGCCAACATCTTCTGGAAAGGAGGCCTTGTCTGGCTTTGTATTATCATACACTGCATATATCAGTTAGCACTGCTTTCAATAAACCACTGTCTAAAAATCAGCATGACATTAATTTTGACACACCCTAGCCTTGCTAGCATATCCTAACTGCAGCAGATCTGAAAAATGCACTGTTCACATGTCTGCCTCCCTACAGGTATGATTCCTCTGTTCGGGGCAGATGGCTTTCGATGCATCTCTTGACTGTCTTCAGTGTTTTGTGTGTAACAGCCTTAGATATCATGGGTAAGTGAAACATGTCCTTGGGTGGGGGGAGGGATGGGAAGAAACAGAAGGAGAGACAGGAAGGCCCTGACAAGTTATGTAGCAGAACAGAAAGAGCATGACATCGAGGGCCACACAAACCTGCCTCTAGCCGTGTCACACCCTAGCTGTGGTACTTCGTACAAGTACTTCAATCTCTAACTATAGAATGGGAGTGATACTTGTTGCTGTAATTGCTAGGTGCCAGTAAGCTAATCTTGGTTCATACCAACCTTATAGGATAGCGTATAACTGTCCCTTAGGGTTTGGGGGGCTATAATCTTTATGGGGGCAAGGCCATAGTTCCTTCTCCTCTGGAGCTGCTGCATAGATTTGAACCGTCAACCTTTTGGCTTGTAGCTGTGCACTTAGCCATTGTGACACCCAGGCTTCTGGAGATGCTGATGCTGATGACTAAATTGGTTCATAAATAGTAATAACATAGCAAAAATGTATCCCGCACCTACTATGAGCCCTGGAGGTGCAATCCTGTAAGCATTGGGCCCCAAAGGGCAAGGTCAATGGTTCAAACACACCTGCAGCTCCCTGTGGAAAAGGTGAGTCTGCATGGATTTGAAAAGATTGCTTTTGGGAAACCCTACATAGTGTCTCTCCGGATGGAAGGAGACTCTATGGCCGTAGGTGGGTGGTGGTTACTATGTAGTGCTTTGTTACAATCACTTTCTATGGAATGGCTCATTTAATATTCACAACCTTCTAAGAGAGGGGTTCTATCGTGATTCAAATTTGACAATGAAGGACTTGAGACATAACAATAGTCCTAGTGGGAGCCATTATTATTAATGATGATGTCTTTAACTGTGTATTTTTTTAAAAAATAAGTGCACTTAAACAAGGATATGTAGTAGGCGCTAGGTCTGTAAATGTATTATTATCAACTGAAATTATTTTTAAGTCTCGAGAACAAGGAAAATGGACTGGAAAAAGTAGAAACAAAGCACTCACAAAAAGACCACCAAACGAGAGGCTCTGAGCTTCCAGATTGAAAGGGTCTGGCACAACAAAATGAAAAGCCTGGTGGTGTGAGGTTCAGCAATGAGTTGCTAATTGAAAGATTGGTAGTTCAAATCCACCCAGGGGCTATGTGCGAGAAAGAATTCCCATGACGATGACAGCCTAGAAAAGCCCCTTGGGAAGACCTGCTCTGCCACATGGGCTGACCAAAGTAGAAATCCACTTGGCAACATAAAACAACAGCCGCACGATTATGAGGTAGCCAGATTAGAGACAAAAGGGGTTGTCTACCCAGTGCCTGCGAAGGGCCAAAACAATTGAACACTGATGGGCAGATCCAAACTGGGCATGCTGAAACACAAGGCCCCTAGAACTTGGTCCACCTGGGTGCACAGATTAGGCCCAGGCACATGACATCATCTAGGTGCGTTTAGACTCAGCCAGTAGGATTGACCAATGTCTTGCCCAGTGGAGGGGGGACAGGGGAGAAAAAGAAGAGCCAGGTGCACAACGAGGTGCACCTTCTTGGCCTGCCACTGGCCTCCCTTTTACACTGCTCTTGCTCAGGTGCATGCTGCAGGAGGATGGTGGGAGTCTCTCTCGAGTCCCACACCCCTCCTTCCCCTCCAGGGGTTGTGCAGTTCAGCGGGTGGAGGTTTCACCCTCTGTGATCTTTCCAGGTGGTTTGTCGAGTCCAGTTGCAAACCCCAGCGTGGCTTCCTCACAGCCTGGCACGCTTTCCAGAAATAGCAGGTACTCTTTTGAGACTGTAACACCTGAATCGTTCCCTTCCCTTCATAAAATCTCGCTTGGATTACAAAAGTGCTTCTGCTGCGTGAATTCTCTCACCACTGCGAAGCAAAGAACTGATGTTTACCTCACTCCAGAAACCTGAACAAAGCACATCCCAGAGAAGAAGAAATGGTCCTGAAAGCGACAAACAAGGCAATCAATACGGTTGACTCAGAGCGCGGTGCTGGAAGAACAGCGAATGTGCACCGAAACATGGGAGATTCGAAGATGATAGAGAAATGTCTTGGAAATTCTGAGACAAATTATTTATCATATCCAGAAAAGTGACCGATTAAGGCTGACATTTTCTGATGTTCAAAAGCTCAAAAGTTAGACCTTTTTTAAGTATCCATCCTCAGGAAACTACTAGAGAATATAGTACAGATGAGTCGGGAGATGAAATTCAGCTCCCAGAAGGTAGTGAAAGAATGTTACAGAATGACAGCTATAAAACAGCCCTGGGTACCAAGTCTATAGCTGAGAAAAATGACTGAGCACATTGGGGAGAAAATGTCCCCAGTGGGGCTGGAGGCGTAGGTGGGATTAATCAGGGTGCTATGGGAAAGTTATTTCCTGTTTGACAGATCATGTTAAAGCACAGGGGTAAATACACAGTGATAGCTCACAGAAGCTCTTATATCATATATTTTGATATGTCAACTAAGCAAATAAAATATAAACAAGACAATTCTTCAATTCTAAGAAGAATTAAAAGCTATACAAAAGAGAGCTCAAAATAAAGAACCTAGCTAAGCAATAAAGTAGATTTATGTCACTTGTTCATGGATATGAACAATGAGTGTAGAAGTGGTAAACACCTGAAATATAATTCAGGAAGAAGAGGGAGGGCCAATGGGGGGAGAGGGCTTAGATAACTTATGCCCCACCACCATACTATTAAACTGCTAGTGTTTAAAAGGTATACAACAAAGAACTGTATTATAAGCATTACTTAATGTGGAGCATTACTCAAAATACGGACAAACAGCTAAACAAATTCAATTCCTCTGCCTCTGGGTAATCAGTTTAGGGAGTGGGAAGAAATCAGGAGCTGTTGTTTTTCATTAGTCAGATTTTTACGTTTTTAAATTTCAAAATGTGTCAATATACTCACCTATTGTATCTCACCATGAAAATGAGTAGTGCATTCGGTGAAAACACCTCTTGAAAAGCTAGCTTCAGTAGAGTCTATGACTTTCAAGAATCTGCTTCCTGCTTTGAAATCTGTACTGATTCCAATCAGATGGTTAATATTACAATTGGCTCTTTAGAAAGGAAAATATGAAGAAAGACAGAAAAAAATCTTTGGAAGGTAATTCAAGTACTCCGAACTGATAGCCACTCTTTAGAAAGAGTAAAGATGGAAGATACTCATCAAGGAGAAGAGAAGTAAGGGGCCCAGGAGTGGGGATGAGGGAGTGAAAGACTATCATTAGGTTAGAAAAAGGCCAAAAATTGGTGGGAAAGCTCCTATAATCAATAGGAACTAGCAGAGGAGACGGATCCCAGTGACCTTTGCTGGCTATCCATATATACAACAATAGAAAGGAAAATGGGTTTCTTTGCAACCCAGTAAATCATGCTTTCAAATTCCTGGCTATTGGTTTGAAGATGAGCTATTAAAAAGGCTTTCTTTTCGAGCTTCAATCAGAAAAAAAAACCATAAAATGTGCACCTTATTAAAAACTGAAAAGCATATAGTGTGAAAGAGGGGGAGTGTTGGTTGGGGACCCAAACCCCATCTGTAGGCAACTGGACATCCCCTTACAGAAAGGTAGCAGGGAAGGAGACGAGCCAGTCAGGGTGCAGTGTAGCAATCATGAAACCTACAACTTTCCTTTAATTTTTTAATGCTTCCACCCCTCCCACTATCATGATCCAAATTCTACCTTACAAATCCGGCTGGACCAGAGGGTGTACACTGGTACAGATGGGAGCCAGAAACACAGGGAATCCAGGACAGATGAATCATTCAGGACCAGTGGAGAGTGGTGATACCGGGAGAGGGGAGGGAAGGTGGCATAGAAAAAGGGGACTGATTACAAGGATCTACATATAACCTCCTCCCTGAGGGACGGAAAACAGAAAATGGGTGAAGGGAGATGTTGGATAATGTAAGACATGACAAAACAATAATAATTTATAAATTATTGAGGGTTTATGGGGGGAGGGAGGGGAAAATATGAGGAGCTGATACCAAGGGCTCAAGTAGAAAGCAAGTGTTTTGAGAATGGTGATGGCAACAAAGGTCCAACTGTGCTTGGCATACAATGGAGGTGTGAATGGATTGTGGTAAGAGTTGTATGATCCCCCAATAAAATGATTTTTTTAAATGTGTGCCTTAAGAGAGGGAGTAGAACTAATCATTTTGAGAGGAAAAAAATGATTTCCCCAAAGACTGCAAGCTCTTCTCCTGTGTATGAGTAACGGGGCATTCCCATGTGAAAGTAAGTGAGCTGTCTTCTTTGGGGGACAAAGGAGATGAAGTGAGGGGAAATGAAGAATGAGAGGAAGATGACACCAAAGTATAGACCTCTTTCCTTTGTCCTTATTGGAAACAGATTTTGATCCAAATTAATAATCCTTTTCTTTCTTCCCCTTTATGCTTGCTGCTGCTCCACGAACTTCCAAAGGTTACACGTTTCTGGGTAAAATGATCCTTAAAGCCCCATCCCCATCCATCCAGGACATTGTGACATTTGAAAGTTTATGCAGCACTCTGGAAACTATAAACCGCATGTAGGTGGTTCTTAGGCAAAAATGACCCTGCTGTTGTCACCATTATTTATGGAAGCCAGAATGAGAAGCCCCTTACACTGTGTAACAAGCAGAAAAGGCTTTCCCCTTAGGCAATGCATGCCCATGCTACAAGGTGCCTGGTAATTTTAATAAGGTTCAGCTGTACCCACTCGGTGGTGCCACAGGCTAATGTTCAAGTGTGAACGGAATCATTGGCGGTTCAAACCCACTTACTGAAGGAGCTGGCTTCCACAAAGAAAACACCGAGCAGCAGCTCTCCCCTGTCATCCATGCGCCAGCCAGCCAGGAGTTGAAATCCACTTGGCAGCCACTGGTTTTATTTTGCAAATAAGCTTGCCCCAAGAGCCGAAAGTAGAGGGCTCCTATGAAGTCCTTTGCAAGCCAAAGTGATGTAAAAGTGGAGAACCAGCATTTCACATGAGAAACCATTTTGAGAATTCCCAGGCTCCACCCCCCAGCCCCCACCCCCAAACAACCCTAGCGGGTAACATACAAAATCGACACCAACTCTAGCAGACAATGCTCACAGACCCACTCCAAGCTAAGGAGCTTTGATGCTGAAGGTAACGTCTGTGGATGGAGCCCCCCGCCTGGTCTCCACCAAAGGCCTTCCCTGCCTGGGGGACAGCCCCATCGAAGACCTCAGGATGGTGGCCTTCTTCAGTCACCTGGACTGCCTGCCAGGATCTCCTGCCCAGGCAAGACCTGAGGTGACCTCACCTGCCAACCTGCCCCAGACATCCCTCTGTCCATCCAGGGGGTCAGATGCCTGTCCTGCCCACCCCTCCTCTGGTCAGACAGAGTAGCAGGTCAAAGGTGATATTTGCCAAAGGTGACACCACACATACACACACACACACACACACACACACATACACACGAGGGGACTTAAAAAAGTTGAATGGATAATCCTTATTTACAATCCTTATATACAACGTCCAATGAGAACAAGGGTCTTCTTGTCACAGACCTTGACACTGTTCCTAACATTCTTCAGTGTTAGACTCCTCTCACCACCCACGGGTGCTGCTGGGCTCTTCACGCAGAACCTCCTCTTCCCCTCCTGCCAAGCCACCCACTACAAAGTTCCCACCTCCACGATCCACGCTGCCCACCGCAGAGCCCCACTGGGCCCATTGAGGACCATGCAACGTGAAGCCAGCAATGGTGATAAGCAGGGCTTCAGACTCACCTTCAAAGGCAGTCTGGATACAGAGCTAGACACCTAGAGAAACCTGCAGCCACCCGGTGTGGCTGCCTGGAGTTGGGGAGGGCCACAGACAATTCCAACTGATAGAGAATAAACTTTTTTTAATCGTTTTGTTGGGGGGCTCTTACAAATCTTATAACAGCCAATTATTCAATTGTATTAAATGCACTTGTCCCTATGTTGCCATAAACATTTCCAAAACGTTTTCTTTCTACTTGAGCCCTTGGTATCAGCTCCTCTTTTTTCCCTTCCCTGCCAGCCCCCTCATGAATCTTTCATCAATTGCATAGTATAGCTGTTATTTCGTGTCTTACACTTTCCATTGTCTCACTTCACCCACATTTCTGTTATTTATTCCCCTGGGGGGGTGGGCTATATATCTAGCCATGTAATGGGTTCCCCCTTTCCCGCTTTCCCCCATCCCCCAACCACATAATATTGCTACTCCCACTACTGTTCCTGAAGGTTTTACCTGTGCTGAATTCCATGTGTCCAGAGCTCTTATCTGTACCAATGTGTTTATTTCAGTCTAGCCAGATTTGTAAGGTAGAATTGGGTCATGGCTGAGGGGAGAAAGCATTCAGGAACTAGAGCATTGGTGCTGTACTGCATCCTGGTTGAACTGTTCCTTCCTTGTAACCCTTCTGTGAGGGAATGTTCATTTATCTACAGATGGACTTTGGGTCTCCAAACTCAGGGATAAGGGAACAAAAGGAGACCTAAAATTGATGAGGAGGAGGGAGCATAATGCCTGGTGGGGTTTGATCAGGTGAAATGCATCTAAGAAGAATTACTGTGAGCTGAATGGAGGGTGAGCATGATAGTGGGCCAGGAGGAAGGTGAAAGCGAATACAGGAAAGAAAAAGCAGGCAAAAGCTATTTATAGACGTATATATAGCCATGTATCTATGCAAATATATTAATTTATAATCAAAGGGATAGGGGCCAATGTACATATATTTATATGTTAAATATTAGATAATAGATGGACTTTGGGCCTCTACTCAAGACCTTCCTAAACACAAGAACACTTTTTTCTAATACCCTGGCACTCTTTGATACTCACCTTTCCAACTAGATCTCTAGAGACAAAATGGGTGTATAGCAAATGTGGTGAAGAAAGTGGATGGTCCCCGACTATGCAAAGATATAGCATCTGGGGTCTGAAAGATTTGAAGTTAGACAAGCGACCATCTAGAATGAAAGCAAAAAACCTACATCGAAGAAGCACACAAGCCTGTGTGATCATGAGGTGTCGATGGGACCGGGTATCAGGTATCAAAAGATCCAAAACAAACATATCAAAAGATTTGTGAAAGATGGGTATTGGAGTAGAGACCCAAAGTCCATCTGTAGACAATGCAACTAGAAATCTTTGGGAGGAGATAGCTTCAACTTTTTCTCCCTTGAATCAGCTGATGGTTTTAGACAGCCATGTGTTTAGACACTCAACACCTACCCCTCACATTGCTTCCGGGGCTCCTTGGACTCTACCAAAGCCCTATTAAGTTTAAAGCATATTTTCTGATAAATTTAACTTGATCTAAAACTAGCACAAATTATAATACTTTCTATGCTGTTGTTCCCCCAATTGAAGATCTTTTTTTTTTCTTGCATTTGGGTTTTTGATCCTGCATCTTGACCCTCAAGTAAAGTCATTTCTCCTGGTTCATCTTCCTGAGCTGTATAAAAGATGCATTGAGATTGCTATGTAGAAAATTAGGTTATTTGTGAGCCCTCCAGGTTTCAAATTGATAACAGGTGCACAGCAGCATTTTCTGTCATTTTATAGGTATAAGAAAATTGCAATGAACTATATCTAATGGGCGAAATAACAAGACTTTTGTTTGTGGGTTTTTTTTTGGGGGGGGTATCACTGCCTCTGGTGGTCGTGGGCACTACCCAGTGCTGCTCCTAAGAGCCGCCGCTGGATTTGAACCACCAAGTCCATGGACCACAGTCCCGCACTCAACCACTTACGCCACCAGGGCTCTGCCCCCGATTTTAATGTGTCAAAGCTGAGCCATTATTTTATAACTACTTGGTGACAACAGTATGCTTTATATTAGTCTGAATTTTTCATAAGTAATTTATACTTTAGATCAGTGGTTGGCAACCTGTGACCCATGGGTCACCTAGTGACCCACCGGGAAAATGGTAGTGACCCTCTACACAATTCTTAATTATGACGATTGGTAGCTATTCTTGCCAACGAATTAAAGTGGGTGCTTTTGATTTACGGTGATGGCCCGTGGTAGAGGGAGATCGCTGCACTGTGGTGCTTTTGATTTGGTGAAACAGCCTTAGGCAGTTGTCTTCTTCAGATGAGCCGAACAAATGAAAAGCAATATGTGTAGTTTGACTTGAACAAGATAAATATTGTTGGACTTGTCTATGGATGAAAGTCCTGACATAAATAACATTGCAAGGCTTGCAATAGTTGCTTGTTATGGAGCTATTGATTCCCCAGTTATTCATGAAGAGTTGTGTGTACTTTTTTACAAGTGTTTGGTACTCTGAAAGGTGTTGACATTTTAAAGAAAGTTCAAGAATTCATTAAGTTCAAAAATAGAAATATTTTTGATTTGAAGAAAAAGTTATTTTCTGTCACAACAGATGGGGCTCCAGCAATGTTAGAAAAACCTGCTGGCTCTGTAAACCTATTGCAGAAGGAACTTGGAAGGCCATTAATTTCATTGCACTGTATAATTCATGAAGAAAATTTATGTGTAACAGCCTCCTCAAAACAGTTAAATGAAGTGATGAGCATAGTGATTAAAACTACTAACATAATTATAACTCATTCTGCCTTGAATCACAGAAGGCAGATTTGAATTTAAAACATTTTTAGAAGAAATTGAATGTGAATATAGTGATTTATTAATGCATATTGAAGTTCACTGGTTAAGTGGGGAAAAGGTTCTAAATCACTTTGTGGAATGCATTGATGCAATTGCAATACTTATGAGTGAAATTGGTGAAAGTTTCCTTCAGCTCAAGGATAAAAATTGGCTTCTTAGATTAAAATTCTTAGCAGATATTACTAATCATTTCAATGATTTAAATTTTCACTTACAGGGCAAGGAACAGACAATTCTCAAACTTTATGAAGAATGGAAAAGTTTTTGTTGTAAGATAGTTCTACTCCAGGGTGACTTAGTGAAACAAACATTTAGATATTTTCCTTTAGTAAAAACTCATAAAGGAATTACAAATGCAGACGTAGATATGCTTAAAACTTACATAGATGCCATTTAAACCAAATTTGAAACCTGATTTCAGCACTTTAAAGCCCATGGTCCTATGTTCAGTTTTATAATAAAACCTGATGAAGTGGAGGACAATGTGTTGGATCCTCAATATTTCAATTTCCTTGAAATTGAAAATCTGGATATATAGTTAATTGACTTCAAAAACTCAGCAATATGGAAAGACAAATTCAATGATTTAAGAAGACAACTTGAAGCCACTGATGAAAATCTCTTAAGCATGATAGCTATATGTTGGGCATCGCTTCCTTCCAAGTTTTCTTCGATAAATAAAGTTGGTTTTGCTTTACCCTCAGCTTTTGGGTCCAGCTACTCATGTGAACAGGTATTTTCCTAAATGAAATTCATCCTCAATTCATTGCAAAACAGGATAACTAATAAAAATTCAGAATCACGTGTTCCTTTAAAAACAACAAATTATCACCCAAATATCTCAAACCTTACAGGGATAAAGAAACAGCACCAAAGAAGCCATTAAAATGATTAAATGTTCTTAGTTAAGTAGGGGAACCTTTTATTTACATGATGTTTACCTTTCTGCTAACATTTTATGATTTCTTTCAAATTGTAAATATAGATTTGATGATAATAAATTTGTAATTCTCTATTTAAGGTATATTGGATTACCCCATCTGTATAATGCTTTTATTTTCTGTATTCTAAGATAATGCATAATCTAAAATAGAAGTGATGTGACCCACCAGCAAAAATTTTTGTGAAAAACAATGGGAAAATGACCCACTTGAAAAAAAAAAAACATTGCTGACCACGGATCTAGAGAAACAAAAGCAATGATCTTCAGATACGTGTAAGAAAGGGTTGTATACCAAAAGGGTTGTATACTCAATCTTATATCAAGAAGACATCTCAGTCCAATGCAACTCAAGTCCATGGGTCTGATGCTAGCGAAAACCTTCTTCAGAGTCACGGAGTTGCAGGCTGATCACACAGAAAGATAAAGTGGGATACAGGGAGCCCACAGGGTGAGTCACAGGGACCCAGGGTACATGGAAACATGGCAGGGTGCCAACAGCTCTCAGGGCTGGGTTGCCCACATGGGCCACTCCTTGAGGCAGGCACAGAGAGCTAGCAAGCAGGAAGGTGAGGAGGTAGAAAGAGAGGGCAGTGGATCCCCAGTGTCTCTCTTATCAAAAGGCTATAGCTCTCACTAGACATCATCAGGCAGTAACCTGACTAGTAGATCGGACTCTGCCCCCTACACAAGTGCAAGTCGACATAAAATCTAACTGCCACACCAGGAGACTGACCATGGTAGACTGCCCCCCAAGACATCCTGGAGAGGACCGAGCCTGTGTCCGACACTCAACACTTGGTCCCTGGAACTAAGGCAAACTTCACCCAGAGTGAAGAGGAGGGCAAAAAAGAGAGCCTTAGTTTCCTCTTAAAAATGAAGGTGCTTTCATGTGGGTAACCACAAGGAGTCTACAAGTTAGGAGAAATGTTTACTAATTTCTCCATTGCTGCCCACTGCCCACCAAGGCCCTTGGAAACACTGTCCACTCCCTGGAATAGACTAATCTTCTAGAGACTAGAGAACTGAGGACTGGGGACTAGGGATCCCGGAGAGCAGAGGAAAGCTCTGGGCCATGAGTCCAAGTGCAGGGTCAAACCAGTCCTTGTTGGAGCCTCAGCATCCTCCTAAAGAAGGGGAGTTCAAATCTTGGCCCTGAATGTGCATGAGTGAGCCTGAAACCCCACACAAGTGGAATCAAAGAGGAGACATGGCAGTCTTCCAGGACCTCAAAGCACCTGTACCTCCTCAGGTCCTGCTGTTTTATGTCTGGAGGCCCAGAAGAGCTATTACCTGGAAGATACCTGAGCTTTCATGAGAAGTTGGTCTTGAGTTTGGTCTAGCCATCTCCCTGCCGTGAGCTTACCCCTCCTACTAGAACATTCATGTCTCTATCTGACAGAGTCCTGGTGGCACAGCGATTAGGCACTCAACTTCTTCCCAAAGAATGGTGGTACACAAGCCTCTCTGGAAAGTATCAGCCAGTTTCCATGAGATTATAAGTCCTGGAAACTCTATGAGACCATGCTACTCTTTCTATAGGGGTACTGAGTTGGAATCACCTTGACAACAGGGTTCAATTCAATGATGGGCCACTTGGAACCATGAAGAGCTCTGAGAGTGTCTCATTTATTCTTTCACAACTAAGCACCATCCCTGGCCCGAGAGCTGTGTTCAATTATGTGCATGGTGATACTGAACACAACCCCCACGTTCCTGTGGCCAGGACTCTGCAGTTGGTTGAGAGAAGGTCACCCAGGCCAAAATAAGTACTAGAAGGCTTCAAAACATTGGTAGAAAAAATGAAACCAAAGACAGGGAATTTTCCCACAAACCTGAAGCCATCCCATGCACAGGAAAGGAAAGAACAAGATCTACAGAGAAAATAAAGCAGGTTCTGTGAGGGAAGGCTGGGAGGTGACTAGGTAAGGATCTGAAAGGCCACACTGAAATGGCACTGATACCACTACCTGAAAGGCAGAGATCCCAGCTCTGTAGGATCTGAGGACAATGTGACAAAAGATATAGTTGGTACAGAGACTCTGAGGCAGAAAAGAATTTGTTCCAAGAAGAGGTTAGAAATTAGTCAATGTGACTGGAATGAATTTGGAAGGACAAGAGGCCAGGAGTGGGTGAAGAGCAGGCCAGGTGCAGGGCCTTGTAGATGAGGGGAGATATTTCCAGCCCTTGACTATCATCACCCCAAACTTAGCAGCGAATAACAACAGAATTGATGATCTCACAGTCTGTGTGGAGCAGGAATCGGGTCATGGCTCTGCTGGGTGATTTCTGTGAAGTGTCTCGGGAAACGGGGGATGTGGTCTCCAGTAAGACTTGATTAAGGAGGATCCACTCCCTGCTCATTCCTTTGTTGTGGGCAGAGATCCTGTGAGCCATTGGACTGGGGGGTCTCATCTGCCCATGGATCTTTGCTATGTGAGCTTCTCCATTGAGCAGATGGATGGATAAGATGGATGGATATATTGAAGCTGTTTGACAGGGGGAAAGATGTGTGTGAGAGGCAGGCAGACAGACAGACAGATTAAGACAGAAAGGTTGGGGGAATACATCCCAGGGTGAGAAATGAAAAAGACAAAGATTTAAAGGTATGAGAAATGTAGGGCAAATCTGTCGGTGTTCAAGTAGGATAGTACGGCTAGAAGGAGATTGGGTGGCTGATAACCAAAAGGTTGGTGGTTCAGATCTATCCAGATATCCTATGGGAGAAAGCATCAGGCAATCTGCATCTACAAAAACGTCAGCCAAAGGGAACCCTGCAGAAGAGATCTACTCTGTAACAGATGGCGTCACCATAATTCAGGGATCAACTCAATGGAAGATGACAGCATCGAATGGCTTGGGGGGGGGCAATGAGACCAGAAAATTAAGTTCTAAAGTCCTCTGAATGCTTCAGATTGATCAGTGATTGGTAGAAACAACTGGGCTTCGGTGGTGGAGGCTAGCTGTAGTCAATGGAACTACAAGTAGGACTATCTGGATATTAAATAGAAGCTTTCTTGTTAGCCACCAACTCATAGTGACCTCATGCACAACAGAATGAAATGCTACTTACCAGCTTTGGGCTTTACTTCGCCTTCCAACATGTCCTCTCACCTGTCTGTAAGATCCAGACATCCACTTCATAAAGGTTAAGAGGGGCAGATTCCGCCCCACCCCCCGACCAAACTCATTTCCATAAAATCAATGTTGACTCGTTGCGACCGTGCTACGGGTGTCCAGAACTGTAACTGTTTACAGAGTAGAAAGCCATCTTTCTCCCTCTGTGTTACTGGTGATTTTGAACTGGCAGCCACGCAGATCACAGCCCAATGTGTAACCATTATGCATGAAAAAGCACAAATTAGTCACTTGTGAGAACATTAGCTATTATTTTTCAGAGACTAAAGGCCATTCAGTAATCAAGATTCCCACTCTGATCCCTGCCATTTTACTATAAACAATCTTATATTATTCCAAGGACAGCTTTTCCTTTGATGCACAGAGTAGGTGAATAACAAGGAGTCTGGGCACTAATTTTATGGTTGCAAAGAAGAAATTTTATTGTTTTTTTTCTTAAACTAACTAATTCTGGAGCACATTAATATAGATGGTGTCCACTGCTTCATTTTCAAGGGTTTCGGATGCCTTCATGTCCTGGTGTTAAACTAAGAACCGTATCAGCAGTAGGTAAGGACTTAAATGATCAACAATCCTCCATTAGAAGAAAAACTCAATTCTCGGAACAGCATGATTCAAGGATGATGACTTTTCAGAGTAAATGTGGCCTAATCTTCAGAAGATAATTTCCCATTCTAAAGAGTTTCAGAAAAGGGCTTTTATTAACTACTAGAATCAAAACTTGATGCTCTAATCGCATGATATTACAGTTCCTGTCTGACACCATTGGTCATTGCTTTGCTTAAGTTGTTTCTCCATTCTGTAGTGGGCACTTAATTTTTGAACACTAGCAGGATAAATGAGTAAGGAATGCTGAAGAAGAATGGACGCACTTAATTTATGATGTTGGTGCAGACTATTGACTATATCTTTGGCAGAAAAACAAGCACATTCATCTACCTTTGAAGAAGATAGTCAAAAGGCTCCTGCGAAGCCAGATCGCTGAGACGTTGTCTCATATACTTGAGAGAAGTTCCTTGGGAACCACTGGCCCCTGGAGAAGGTTATCATGCTTGGTCAAGAGGAAGGTCATAAGGAATGAGAAGATCCTCAAAGACACATACTGACTCAGTGACTGCAACAATAGGTCCAAACATAGTATCAACTATGAAAATGGTGCCTGGCGAGGTGGTGCTTTTAAATTCATGAAGTCACTATGAGTAGGAACTGCCTCTAAAGAGCATCTAACAATGACAGCATGGGGTTAACAATTCATATGGCTATCGGGCTTCAGGTGTGGGTGAATTATCCTCTACTCATTCTTATTTAGTTCCCCTAACACCTACCATTTTTAATATTTTATATATTCTACCTATCTCATTAGATCTTATTTTAATGTTTTGGCTTTTGATAAAATTATTTGTCACTCCACGATGCCGTAGCCGACTTACAACTACCTACAAAATAAAGATATTGCTCAAGTTACTTTCAATGTCAAAGATACTTATACCCAATAGCTATTGGTGTAAGATGAAAATAAATAATAATTTATCATTTATCAAGGGGTCACAAGGGGGAAAGGGGAGAGGGTAAAAAGGGGAGGTGATATCAAGGGCTCAGGTAGAAATGAAATGTTTAGAAAATAATGATGGCAACATATGGACAAAAATACTTGATACATTTGATGTATAGATTGTTATAAGAGCTGTAAGAACCCCCAATAAAACGATCTTTAAAAAATGTATGCCCTTGACTAAGGAATACCTCTACTCTCTCAAATACACACAGAGATAGATAAGTAGATACATTGTTGTTAGGGGTCCTTGGGTCAGTCCGGACCGACAGCAACCATATGCACAACAGAACAAAACACTGCATGGCCCTGTGCCATCCTCATGACTGTGTCTATGCCTGAGTCTGCTGACATATTCACTGTGTCAATCCAACTCCTTGAGGGCCTTCCTCTGTGTCACTGCCGCTCCACTTTACAAAGCATGATGCCCTTCTCAGGGACGGTCCCTCCTGACACAATGTCCAAAGTGTCTAACACAGTCTTGCCATTCTTGTCTCTAAGGAAAACTCTGGCCCTACTTCCTCCAATACAGATGGAGTTGCCCTATCACAGTCCAGGGTACTTTCAACATTTTTCCCCAGCACCACAATTCATATGCTTCAGTACGTCTTTGGTCTTCCTTATTCAATGTCCAACTTTCACATACATTTGAGGTAATGGAAAAAAACATAGCTTGAATCAGGCACACCTTAGTCCTCAAGCTAAAATTCTTGCTTTTCAGTAGTCTGAGGATGTCTTGTGCAGCGGATTTACCTAATGCAACATGTCTTTTGATCTCTTGAGCGTTGCTTTTATGAGCATTGATTGTAGATGCAAACAAGACAAAAATCCTTGGCAACGTCAACCTTTTCTCCATCCTTTATCATGCTATTGGTCCAACTGGGAGGATTTGGGTCTTCCTTACATTGAGTTGTAACTCACACTGAACTCTGCTATCCTTGGTCTTCATCAGCAAGTGCTTCAAGTCCTCCTCACTTTTAACAAGCAAGGCTGTGTCATCTGCATATCACAGGTTGTAAATATAAAGTTCCTCTCATCTCAATGCTATAGTCTTCTTCATAGAAGAAGATGATTTGGTCTGATGATTTGCTCAGCACACAAGTTGAATAAGAATTGTGAGAAGCTAAACCCCTGATACATACTTTTCCGGATTTTAAGCCATTTGTTCTGTTTGTATAACTACCTCTTGATCCATATACAAGTTCCTCATGAGCAACATGAAGAGTCCTGGAAATTCCATTCTCCTCAAGGCTATACATAGTTTTTTTTAATGGTCCATAAGTGGAATGCCTTTGTATAGTTGATAAACACAAACATCTGTTTGGTCTTCTGTGCTTTAAGCCAAGATCCATCTTCAGCAATGAGCTCTCTGCCTCCTCATTTTCTTCTGATTCTGCCAGAATTTCTCTCAACTCCCTGCCAATGTACAACTATAACTAATGTCAGTGATCTTCAGAAAAATTTAACTTGTACCAGTTCACCCCAAATCAAGAGACACTTTTACAGGAGTGATAACATGGGAACTTTTCATAATTTATTTAAACTTCTCCCTACTGATAAGAAAGGTGATCCAACAAAGTGCTCAAACCATAGAACAATATCTTTGATATTATGTACAAGCAAAACTTTGCTGAAGCTCATCCAAGACAGTTCTAGCAGTACCTTAATCTGGAGCTGCCAAGGTTTGTGCTGAATTCAGAAGAGGATGAAGAACCAGGGATATCATTGATGATGTAATGATCATGGCTAAAAGCAGAGAACACCAGAATGATGTTTATTTGTGTTTCATTGACTATGTGAAGGCATTCCACTGTGTGGACCATAATAAGCTACGAATATCTTTGAGAGAATGGTCTAAAATCAAGAAAGGTATGCGGCAGTGTTCAGTTTGTATGCTGAGCAAATCATTAGAGAAGCTGAATTCATGATGAAAATGTGGAAGGTTTATTAATAACCCAACATATGTAGATGACACAACCTTGCTTGCTGAAAATGAGAACTTGAGGTATTTGCTGATGAAAATCAAGGTTAGCAGCCTTCCATATGGATGGATTACAATTCAATGTAAAGAATTCAAAATCTTCACCACTGTACCAATATAAAGAAACTGTCAAGGATTTTGTCTTGCTTGAATCCACAATCAATGCTCACAAAATCAATAGTCAAGAGATCAAAAGACATATTGCTTTTAGGTATATCTGCTTCACAAGACATCCTCAGACTACTGAAAAGCAAGAATTTTAGCTTGATTACTAAAGTGTGCCTGATTCAAGCTATGTTATTTTCCATTAGCTCAAATGCATGTGAAAGTTGAACATTGAATCAGGAAGACCAAAGGAGAATTGATGTATTTAAATTGTGGTGCATACTTTGACATATTGTCAGGAGGGACCAGGTGCTGGAGAAGGACATCATGCTTTGTAAAGTGGAGGAGCAGTGACAAAGAGGAAGGCCCTCAAGGAGATGGACTGACACAGTGACTGCATCAATGGGTTTAAGGGTAGGAATAACCACACAGAAGGCACCGGATTGTCAAATGTTTCTGTTGTGCAAAGGGACACTGTGGTTTAGCTCTGACTGTATGGTACCTAACAACAAACAGGAATAACAAGTATTTTTCCCAATCTGTGGGTTCTCTTTAAACTCTCTTGATGGAGTCTTCTGATATTCATAAATATATTTCTAGATGGTCCTAGTCCTCTATTTTATCTTCTTTAGTATAAGTGTTTTCCATTCTGTTCAGTTGTGTATTTATGGCCTTGTATTATGGCCCTTAAGTTTGTCCCTATTTTGTTCTTGATGACCTTTAAGGTTCTATAATTCATATTGAGGTCTTTATTCCATCTTGAGCTTGTTTTTGTCCATCGTGTGAGGTATGAATTCTGCTTCATTCTTTTGCAGGTGGAAATGCTATTTTTTTTCCAGTACCATTTATTGAAAAACCTATCCCTTCCCCACCTAATGTGTTTTAGACTTTTATTAAAGATCAGGTGAAGGGAGACATCGGATGGTGTAAGATATGACAAAATAATAATTTATAAATTGTCAAGGGTTCATGGGAGAGTGGGGAGCAGGTAGGCAGGAGGAAAATGAGGAGTGGCTACCAGGGGCTCAAGTAGAAAGCAAGTGTTTGGAGAACGATGATGGAAAGAAATGTACAGAAGTGCTTGACACAATGGATGTATGTGTGGATTGTGATAAGAGTTGCATGAGTCTCCAATAAAGTGACTTTAAAAAAAAAAGATCAGCTGTCTGAAGGTACTTGATTGTCTTTTCTGGATACTCAATTCTTATTCATTGGTCTTCATGTTTAACACTGTAGTAGTCATTTTTAAAAATCAATATTACCATGACTATATAATCAGTTGCCGTCTTCATTTCTGGTTTAGAGTGGTGTTTTACTATCCTATTTATAAAATCTTTTCCATATCAAGTTGGTGATTAGTTTTTCCATTTTTTGAAAGAATTATGGTGGGATTTGGATTGGAATTTGCAATGAATTTTAAAAGTCGTTTTGATAATATTAACCTTTGCACTATATTTAGTCTTCTGATGTAGAAGCATTGGACATTGTTCCATTTGTGTAAGTCTTTTGGTTTCTTGTGGGAATGTTTTATAGTTTTCTTTAAGTGTTTCATTTGAACAGGGAGGGAGGGGGAAAATGAGAAGCTAATACCAAGGACTTACGTAGAAAGCAAGGGTTTTGAGAATGATGATGGCAACAAATGTACAAATGTGCTTGGCATACAATAGATGTATGTATGGATTGTGATAAGAGTTGTATGTGCCCCCAATAAAATGATTTTTAAAATCATATTTTATCTTTTGTTTAGTTGTTATTGTTCTTTTAATTTTCCTTTTTTAGTATCATCTTCCTTAATATCTAAAAATGCACCTGATTTCTATTTGTTATTGCTATAGACTGCAATGCTGCCAATTTTTTCAACTAGTTTAGAAACTTATAAATCAAACGTTTGGGGTTGTATATATTATATGTATAATTATGTCAAATGAAAATATGCAAAATTTTGTTTCTTCTGTGCAAATATGGATGCCTTTAATATTCTGATGTCTTATATTTCTGGCTAGGACTTTCCGGACTATATTAATTGAAAATGGTTATAAAGGGAACCCTATTTGGTTTTCATTTGAAGGGGGGATGTTTCTGTACCCATTAAGTAAGATGTGAGTTCTTGGTTTAACATATATAGCCTTCATTATGTTGATGATCTTCCCTTCTATTTTTATTTTATTGTATTTTTTCAAAAATCGATGTCAAATTTTATCAACTGCCTTTTCTTCATCAAATGATATCATATGGCAATCTTATACTTTATTTTGTTTATAAGGTGAATTACTTCCATTTCTAATAGTAAACCATCCTTGCATATCTTTTATGAACCCCACTTGATCATAATTTTTTTATGCTTTGCAGAATTGTTTGGCAGAATTTTGTTTAAAATGTTGGCATCTATATTCATTAGAGATATTGGTCAATAATTTTCAATTCTGGCGATATCTTTGGATTGCTTAGGTATTATAGCTATGCTTTTTTTCATAAAATGAATCTGGTAGCATACTGTACATTTGTATGTTATTGAAATGTTCATTTAAGACTGGTGTTAACTTTTCTCTAAATGCTTGGTAGAATTCCCTGGAAAAGCCATCTTGTCCTGGACTTTAGGTGATGGGAATTTTTTTTTTAATGACCAGATCTAGTTCTTCTCATGTTATAGGTTTGTTGAGATTTTCTACAGCAGCCTGTAGTAATTTAGGTGGATAATGCTCTTGTAGAAATTAATCCATTCTTCTAGATTTTCACATTGGTTGAAATTCAGTTTTTCATAATACTGTGTGGCAGTTACACAATTTCATGTCAACTCAATAAGAAGAATGAAGGTGTGGAGTTTACAGATCACAGATCTGAAGGAGGTCACAGATCATGAAGATTCTGGGAACTTTCCCTTTTTTCTCCTGAGAGGTGGATCACAAACACTCTCTCTCTCTCTCTCTCTCTTTCTCTCTCTCTCTCTCTCTGTCTCTCTGTCTCTCTGTCTCTCTCTCTCTCTCTGCCATGGCTGGGGGCAGCCAGAGTCCTGGAGATGTGTCCGCTGCCATCGGATCCACAAAACTTTTCACTCACCAACCTGTGATCTTTCTGCATTCAGCATTATTGCATGTGTCTGATGAGGAATTTATCGTGTAGTATTGAACATATGGGCTACTATCAAACTTATGGACTCAATCTAGACTGGGCTGGGATGTTTTTCCAACATACAATTGCATTTTGATATAAAGGTCTGTCTTACTCACATTTGAGTGTCTCGGGATTTGTTTCTCCAGTCAACCTGGCCTAACACCCTAACTGATTATTTGTGATTTAAAAAAAAATTATCTTAATTAATTCTTTTGCACTGTCATCATTTCATTTTTATTTTTAATATAGCATTTTTCAGTCTCTTCATTTGTTAGGCTTTCTAGTAGTTTATTGATTTTTATCTTTTCCAAGAACCAATTTCTTCTCTTATTGAGTTTTTTCTAAAGTTTAAAAATTTTCTGATTCATTTCATTTCTGTTTTAGTCTTTTATTTCTTTTCTTCTCAGGTCTGAAGCTTGTTTTGCCAGTCTTTTTCCAATCATTGTACTTGATGTGTTAAGGTGTTCATTTTAATTATTTCTTTCTTCTTGATGTATGCAGTTATTATGATAAGCTGCCTTCTGAGTACTGCTTTTGCCATGTCCCAGAAATTTTAATAAATGGTATTTTCTCATTTGCTTCAAGAAAAATTTTTTTCAAGGAATTTGTTATTGTGCTCTTTATTTCTTCATTTATCCACTGATTGTGAAGTAAGGTTTTGTTTCATTTCCATGTACTTTATATTTGGAGATTGATCAGTCTGTGACTGATTTATAATTTCACAGCATTGTGATATAAAAACATGGTATGTAGTATCTCATTATTTTCTAACTTTTTCATGCTTGCTTGATAGCCTAGAATGTAGTCTATTCTTGAGTAGGTGCCATATACATTAGGAAAGAATGTAAAAGATACTTTAGTTGGGTGAAGTGTTCTATTATATGTCTAAAAAATCAAGTTGATTAATCGTATTGTTTAATTCTGGATCTGTTGATTTTCTTTCTTGTTGAGTGATCTTTACTCAAAAGTGATGCTTTAAAATTTCCCAATACTATTGTATTTTGGCCTATTTGTCTCTTAATTTCTATAAGAATTTAATAAATTTTGAGGGCCTTTCATTTGATGAGATATTAATTATGGTTATGGTTTCTTATTCAATTGAAATTTTTAAAATTTAGAAGGATCTATTTATCTCTCCTTATGTCTTCTGCTTTATGTCTATTTTGTCAGAGATTAATATTGCTACTCCTTTTTTCTTTTGACAACCATTGGTATATCTTTTTTCTATCATGAGATTATCTGTGTTTCTTTTGTGTGTGGGGGGGGGGGTGGGGTGGTGGGCATCACTGCCTCTTGTGGTCGTGGGCACTACCCAGTGCTTCTCCTAAGAGCCACCGCTGGATTTGAACCGCCAAGCTCGCGGGCTCTAGTCACGCACTCAACCACTTACACCACCAGGGCTCAGCCCTTTCTGTGTTTCTTTTAAGCAGTTTATTAAAGGTCTTTATTTTCTTATTTATTCTGTTAGTTTTAGTCTCTTAACTTGTGAGTTCAATCCATTTATACTCGATGTTGTTATTAATAAATATGGTTTTCTAGCTGTCATTTTTGTATGTATTTTTATAGAGATTTGGTTTCCATTTTCATTACTTTTTGAGTTTTAATCCTTTTTAAAATAAATTTTCTTGCCAATGCTTTCTTTTGTTTCTGTGTTATCTTTTTTTTTCTCGCATCACTGCCCTAGTGGGAGTAAGAAGTCCAGCCATGCTCCTGGAGAGCGACTGCGGGATTTGAACCTCCAAACCTGTGGCCCGCAGTCCCGCACACAACCATTGTACCACTGGGGCTCAGCTTCTGTGTTTTTATCTTATTGCTTAACTTGTTTATATGATTTTTTTTCTTTTATGGAGATTTCAACATTTTTCCTTGAGGATCTTCTCCTGCACCCCTACACCCCTCATAGTTTTCTTCTGTTCTTTTTTATTTTTATTCCCTTTGTTTTTTTTTGTTTTTTTTTTTTTTTTGGTCTTCATTGCAGAAATGTTATCTGTGATTCTTTATTTGGTTCATATCGTTTTCTTTCACTTTATATATTACTTAAGGATTGCCCCCCCCAAAAAATGTCTTTAATAATAATTTTAGATTGTTGCCTTTTTCATATACTTTTTTCATGCTCTATTGAAAGAACTCTTTTTAGCTTTGTTTGTTTTGTTGGTCTTGTTTTCACAAATTCTTTTATTTTTTTATCTGAAACTGATGCTTTTTCTCCTTCACAGCTGAGGTATAATTTTGCTGGGTATAGAATTCTTGGTTCACATTTTTCCCCTTTCAAATATTATATCAATCTGTTGCCTTCTTGCTTGTATGAGGTTGATAGAGAAGTCTGAATTTATCCTAATTGGTTGGCTTTACAAATGATTTTGTTGTTGCTGTTGTGCTGCTCTCAGGATTGTTTTCTCTTCTGTTATAAAGCTTTTCTATACTGTGTAGTGGTGAATTTCCTTTAGGATCATTCCTGTTTGGAGTTCTCTGGGCCTTTTAAATAGTTATTTCATGTTATGTCACAATATTCAGGAGGTTCTCTTTTAATATTTCATCAACTATTTTCTCTGTAAATATTTTTTTGTTTCTGTTCTGGGATACTTACAAGTTAAGCTGTTTCTTTTGATAGTGTCCCATGGAATTCTTCGGTTTTCTATAGCTTTTTTGGTCTTTTTTTATAGCTTGGTTTTGTAATTTGATCTTCAAAGATTTGTTTTCAAGATCACTGATCCTTGATACCATTTTTTCTTTTTTGGGGGGGGAGGGGGGCATCACTGCCCTATGGTGGTGGGAGTAGGAGGCCCAGCCTTTTCTCCTGTGGAGCAGCTGCTGGAATTGAACCTTCAACCCAGTGGGCTGTAGTCCCGCACACAACCACTACGCCACCGGGGCTCAGCCCCTTGATACCCTTTTTTCAATCAATCTGCTTGCTTTTTTTTTTCTTTCAGTGTCTTATTCGGTTCTAATATTTTAGTATTTCCCTTTTGCATTTCTTTTTGTAGTAGTTAAATGATTTCTGGATTTTTCATTTCTTTTCTCAAGTTGAGCTTTCCTATGTTCCTGTGTAGCCTCCTCTCTTTTCTCATTATTTCTAGCAAGATTTTCCTCCATTGCTTAAAGTGGCTGGAAATCAATGCTCTAGTCTCCCTCATGGGAGGCTCCAAAGTCTTCTCCTTCTCCAAGACCTCCTGTGGGTCCAGTTAACCAAATTGTCTTCTCTAGTTAGCAGATGTGCATAGAAATTGACTGCTACTTTTAGGACATAACATAGCTGTCTGTTTTGAGTCTCTTGAAGGAAAGCAATTCCCATCCAGTTATTATTGAACCAGGATAGTCAAAGATGGCCAGGCAGGTGGGGACTAGCTTACCCCCAGCAGGAATCAAAGGCAGAAAATAAGTACTTCTGATGGATTGTCCCAAAAAACATTAAAGAAATTTTCCAAAAATTGAAAATTTTATTTGGGTGAAAAAGACTGGGAAAGTTGTTCTAAGGAAAATTTTTCAACCACAGTAATATTTCTGCTCATTTTCATAGTTTATCTTATGAGAATTATATTGGGATGCCTTAGCCCATCCTGCCTATATCCTTAATCTTTCCTTCTTAGGCTTCTTTTTGCTCCCCAAACTCAAAGAACATTTAAAAGGAGCATGATTTGTGTCCCTTGAGGATGCCAAAATTATCATTTTAACATGGTGTAAATTTGAAGAGCATAGAATTCTTTGGAGGAAGGGATAGAAATTGAAACATCTTCAGAAGTATACAGATGGAAGATATATCAATTTCCCTTTTAGATCTTGCTTTTTGCTTTTTAATTGAAGACATATTTGCCTATCCTAATGCTTAGCATATAACTTTATATTTTATTTTATGAATGATTTATTGTTTTACATTATTTACATTTCATATTTATAACAGCAATCCCCTTGCAATGGATTTTTTTGTACTATATGAGGTAAGGGTCAGATTACATTTTTTTACCTGATTGACTAAGGGCCACCTATTGAAATAATGTCACCCGTTATAAATCAAGTGTCCATATAAGTGTATAAATCAGTTTTTTAACTCTCTTCTGCTCCTCTGGTCACTCCTTCTCTTTTTTAAAAAATCAATATATGCTTTTAATTGCTTAGAATAAATCTTGATATTTGTTAGATTAATTCCTCCCTGGTTCTTCTCCCTAAATCTTCTTCAAGATTGTATTAGCTATTTCTAATTCTTCAATTTCCATATGAATTTTAGAATCCGCTCATCTCTTTTCACAAAAAAATCTTCTGGAATTGTCATTTGGACTACTTGAATCTATTCATGGTATTAAACTCAAAACATGAAATTTTTCCAAGCATGCATATTTATTAGGTTTTCTCTTCCTAAGGTTGGAGCTCATACCCACCAGTTTCGCCGAGGAAGAAAGATAAAGCTATCTGCTCTGGTAAAGATTTATAGACTTGGAAATGTTATGTAGGTTACTATGCATCAGAATAGCTTCACTAGCAGTGAGTGGGTACTCTTTCAAATAATGTGTTATAGTTATTGGTGTATATGTATATATCACTTAACAGGTTTATTTCCAAGCATTTTATACCTTTTAAAACTTTTATTTGATATGTCTACTTTGTTTTTTTGCTTTCTGAGTGTTGCTTGCTGTTGGCACAGAGAAATACAAATGCTTTTTGTAAATGGATCATGCATTTCACATTCTTGCTAATACATTCAACATTCTAAAAATTCACCTGAACATGCTTCTGGATTTTCTTTGACCAGTCATGTTATTTGTGAATAATGAATTGTGTTTCTTATTTTCTGATCATTTTGTATATTATGTCTTTTTCTTGCCTTATTATACTGGTGTGAAGTAGTGGTTAAGTGTTCAAATGAATATTTCACGCTTAAAGATAATGTTCAATGTGAAATTTTTATAGCTTTGCTTTGTCAAATTAAATAATTTGTCTTTTAGTCTTAGCTTCCTAGAGGTCCCTGAGTAGTGGAAGCAGTTTGTACTCAATTACTAACACAAAGGTGGACACTTCAAACTATCTAGAAGTGCCACAGGAGAAGAGGTCTAATATAACAGTCAGGAAAGCTCTAGGAAGCAGTTCTACCCCAGAACACTTGGAGTCACCATTAGTCAAAATTAACTAGCTAACAATTAACAACAAACACTTCGTTTCCTGAGAAATTTTTTAAATTAATCAATGGATATTAAACCTTGTCAAATTCTTTTTCTGTATCCACTGAAATCATTGTATCATTATTTTTGCTTTATCTGTTAATATTTGGTTAATCTAATTCATTAATTGAGTCCATTATCTTGACTAAAACTTGTATTTCTGGAATAAACCCAACTTGATTTCAATGTATTGCACATTTTATTTATTGTTGGATTTGGTTTCCTAATATGTGACTTAGGAACTTTGTACATATTTTCATGAGATGTGTTGGCCTATAGAATTCATTTTTCATAATGTCTTTGACAGGTATTGGCACCAAAGTTATTGCTGACCTCATAAAGAGTTAGACAGTGTTTCCCTTATTCTAGTCTCTAGATGAGTAGTGTGTATTTGTTATAGTTCCTTCTTAAAACTTTGGCAGAATGTACCAGTTAAACTTTATGCCCTCAGAGATTTCTATTGGAAAGATGCTCAACTATGGTTTCAATTTCTTTAATAATTATCAACTGCTCAGAATTGTTTCTCTTATTTACAGAATTTTGTGTCACTAGGAATTGAATATTGAATCCAATTTAAAATATGGATTTAAAATTTTTATTGGCATAAAATTGCTCATTACCCATTTTTTTCAGACCATAACACACACCTGGCCATAAGACACACCCAGTTTTTAGAGCAGAAACACAAGAAAAAATATTCTGAACCAGGGCTGAGCCCCGGTGGCGTAGTGGTTGTACGCGGGACTGTGGCCCACTGGGACGGAGGTTCAATTCCAGCAGTGGGGCTGGGCCTCCTACTCCCACCCCCGGAGAGCAGTGATGCCCCCACCCCCCCAAAAAAAGAAAAAGAAATAAGAACATGGAAAAAAAATATTCTGAACCAAATAGTACCAGTATACTAAAATGTGCTGGGGCACCATGCCGTCAGACCATAAAGTGCACCCTCATTTCCCCCCACTTTGGGGGTGGGGAGTGTGTCTCATGGTCCCTAAAGTGCAGTATACCCTCTTACACATTTAATATCTATAATGTAGGGATGTCACATTTTCATTCTTATTTGCACTTTCTCTCCATCTTGTCTTGATCAGTCATGTGAAGGCTTTCTCAATTTTATTAATGTTTTAAAATAATTAAATATTGGCTTTCTGCTCCTCTCAAGCTCACTAACTTCTCATTGTAACAATTCTAATTGTTCTGTTTATGTTGTTATTAATTTGCTTTCCTTTTCCTACCTTCTTGAGATGGCTGCAGGCATCACTGTTTTTCAACCTTCAGGTTCTTCTAAACTATATACATTTTATGGTTATTAATTTCCCTCTAAAAACAGTTTTATCTTCAGGCCATGAATTATTAATGTCATAATTTCATTATCATTCATTTCAAAAGATATTCAATTTTCTACTGGATTTCTTTTTTGACTTATTAAAAATGTACGCCTTAATTTCAAAGCATGGGACTTTCTAGTGCTTTAATTTCTTATCTCTGCTTTAATTCTGGATTTGTGATTTTACTTTATGATTTTAATCCACTGGAATATATTGAAACATATGGTCCAGTAAGTGATCAATCATAAAGTGCTGTGTACTTGACTAAAAATGCATATTGTGGAATAGTTTTGGACCAACGTTCTATGTAATGATAAGGCAACTTATTAATTATGCTGTATAAATCTTCTGTGTCCTTACTAATTTATTTTGTCTCACTCTCTTATCAGTTAATGAGAGTGAAGTTAAACACTACTCCTCGATATTTCTCTTAAGGAAGGTCTGCTCATGAAAAGCACTCTAAATTTTGTTCATTTGAAAAGTTTCTGAAATATAATTTTACTAGATGCAGAATTGAAATTTGTGGTTATTTCAGCAATTTTTGGAAATATTCCATTCATTTCTGAAATATAATTTTACTAGATGCAGAATTGAAATTTGTGGTTATTTCAGCAATTTTTGGAAATATTCCATTTTCTTCTGACTTCTTTAATCATTTATATTGATTGTGTAGAAAAGTTCACTTCGGTCATTTTTCTGTTTTTTGGACATTAATTTGTCCTATTTTTCCTCAGACTTCTTTTAAGACTTCCCTTTTGTCTTTGTTTTCAGAAACTCTACTATGGCGCATCTAGATGTGGGCTTATTTGTATTAATTCAGGTTTTAGACTATTGCCTCCTAGACTACTATCTCCTTTTCCTTAACTGCATGGGTTGTAGCCATTATGTGTTTTCACAAGATTCCAAGAGAAATAAACATGGGTATGTAATTTGTCAAATTTATAATATATCAATTGCTACTTTTGAAATAGCGATATATAAAGTTAAATTTAGTTTGGTGTGATATGGCAACATCTTCAAGGTAATGCCACTTCCTCTGAAACCACCAATTCTTTCTTCACTGTTTGAATATCCAGCTCTATTTCTTTATTTGATTTGCTGCCTACGCAATCTATTATTCGAGGCCCTATCTTCATTTTCATTTCCCTTACATTGTCAAAGTAATCATAATGGTTCTCTATTATATTTAGTTTAGTATGGAATTGTTTTTAATGAAGTAAAGCAGTACATTTATCCATCTTTATCCTCTAGTAATTACTGTACCTACTAAAAAAGCTGAAGATGATCAACAAATACCAATGCCTACGTGTGTGTGTGTGTGTGTGTACCAACTGCCCAAAAGTAGTACAACTGTCATGAGCATGATTTTCAAGACTTTGAAATATATGGTGCTAGATGTGTGCTAAAAGTACCAAAAGCAAATAGAAGACAATCTTAAAATTGTTGAATAGTAGATGATGTAGCTGATAAAACTGTTAAATCTCATAAGCTAACAATAAAATACTGCAGGACGTCTAAGAAGGGAACATTTCTTTTCTGATAGAAAGACGAGAGAAAGTGGGGGCTTTGGTGGGTAGAATGAGGACAAGGACTGAGACTCTGCTAGGAGAGGAAACCAAAGCATAAAAGCAACGTCTTCTGAAGCGCAGCCCGTAGCTCCAGCTGAGGGAAGGGTGAAATGTGGACAAGGCAGTGCTGGAAGGAAATTGGAGGTCCCTGAAAGTAGGTTTTGCAGTACAAACCATTGTCTTTTGGTTTTCTTAATTTAATAAGTCGTTTTATTGGGGGCTTATCCAATGCTAATCACAACACGGACATACATACATTGTGTCAAGCACCTTCATGCACCTGCAACTGTCATCATTCTCAAATCATTTGCGTTCTACCCGAGCCCTTGACATCAGCTCGTTTCTCCTCCCTCTCTGCTCCCCCCTCCCTCACGAACCCATGATAATTTATAATTATTTTGTCCTGTCTTACTCTGCCTGACATCTCCCTTCACCCACTCCTCCGCTGTCCATCCTCCAGGTAGGCTATATGTAGATTCTTGTAATTGGTTCCCCCTTTCTACCCCACCTCCCCTCCAGCCTCCCAGTATCTCCACTCTCTCTACTGCCCCGAAGGGGTTCATCTGTCCTGGATTCCCTGTATTTCCAGTTCCCATCTGTACCAGTGTACCTATTCCAGTCTAGCTGTATTTGTAAGGTAGAGTTGGGATCATGATAGTTGGGGGGAGGAAGCATTTAAGTACTAGAGGAAAGTTGTATGCTTCATCATTGCTACACTGCACCCTGACTGGCTCGTCTCCTCCCCACGACCTTCCATAAGGGAATGTCCAGTTGCCCACAAATGGGCTTGGGTCCCCACTCTGCACTCCTCTTCATTCACAATGATGTGATGTTTTCCCCCCCTCGATGCTTAATATCTGCTCTCTTCGACCCCTTTTGATCACATAGGCTGGTGTGCTTCTTCCATGTGGGCTTTGTTGCCTCTCTGCTTGTTTTCTCACCACTCTTGCTCATGCCCCCACATGTTCTCAGTGATTGTCTCAGGAAGGTGAGCACACAGTGATACAGGTTTTTCCTGTTTGATGCCTGAGACCTAATTCCTTCAACACCCTGTGACCACACAGGCTGGTGTGCTTCTTCTGTGTGGGCTTGGTTCCTTCTCAGCTAGATGGCCATTTGGTTATTTTTAAGCCTTTAAGGCCCCAGATACTGTATCTTTTGATAGTTGGGCACCATCAGCTTTTTTTCACCACATTTGCTTATGAACTCATTTGTCTTCAATGATTGTATCAGGTAGGCAAGCATCGTGGAATGCCAGTTGAATAGAACAAAGTGTTCTTGCATTGAGGGAGTCCTTGAATGGCATCCCAAGGTCCATCTGCTATAACTGTACTGTACATAGAAATATATACACACAGATTTATTTCCTCATCATCATAGATTTACATATGTGCATGCCTGTATTTAAACCTCTATAAATGCTCTTCACCTCCCAGTTCTTTCCTCTATTTCTTTTACTTTATTCTTGTGCCACTATCATGTTCAGTCTGCATGTGGATTTCAGTACTTCCTCTCAGTTACATTACCCTTGCTCAAGCCCTACCAGGCCTCCTACACCCCCTTTGCTACCGATTCTGGACCACTTGTTCTTCTATCCCTGAGCCTGTCCACACCACCTTCTTTCCTCCCCACACCCCCTCCTCCATGTCCCCCCAGGAATCCTTGGTCCCATCTGTAGTTTTTTGAAAATCCTAAAACTCACCAAACTAACAACATGGGGCAGTAAACTTAAAAACTTAAGGTACCACATGGAGTAAGTAATTAGAGGGGATAATTCCATTTGGGGAAAATACAATACTACTTGACGTGACTGAACTGTGGAATGATAGGATATATATATATATATATATATATATATATATCCAATTAATAATAAAAACATCAGTCAGTAAATAAAGTTCATTTAATGTCAAAGGCGGGGGGGGGGAAGCTGTGGAAGAAAGATGTGGTAGTCCACATCTGAAAAGATCACAGGCTTGGAAACCCTATTGGATAGTTATCCTAGAGCATAAATAGTACAGTCCTTTGTCCTCTAGGGTCTCTGGATGGCTCAGGATTACCCTACTACACTGTGTCTGCAAAGAGAAGGGAGCGTGGATGCAAAAATGAGATCATTTTTAGGAGCAACGTCCTCGAGACGTCAGGAGCTACGTGACTCAGTACACAGTGGAGGGGCTCACCTGTTCATCTTGCTGAGAAACCATGGAAGAACACCCCCAACAGTAAGTCATTGGAGCAATGAAGAGCATCCTCATGAACCTGTAAAAATCTGGAAGGAAATTACAAATCTCCTTACATGGAAACTGTCAAAAGAATAGACTGAGCTCCCTGAGGCATCATCCTACCTTCCCCATGCAGGTTGATTTCAATCTTTAGAAATGTGCTATACATAATAAAATGCTTTTCACCTGCAGTTGGGGTGGGGCCCTCCGGTTGGATAATGCTAGCTTCTACCCTAAAATTCACTGTGCAACTAAACTTGATTTCTAATTCCTTAGTAGAGCACATCAAAAAATTTACCACTAAGAGAATTTTCAAAGGGGGGAGGAAACACCAGCAGTCTTTTATTTCAAACATTTGCTGTTGTATTCTTTTATAAAGGGAATAGGTTCGTTTGCAAGATTCATTCATGACCAAGTTGTAAAGAGAGACCTGAGGCACAACCCACGGCAGTTAATGTTCCAGACACTGATAACTATACAGTGAAAGGCCAGAATGTCTCCGCACGTGGTAATTCTGCTTGGAACCAAAACAACTCAGAGATTAGACCTAACATCTTGTTTTGATCCATAAATTACAAAGTAGTGGGACTTCTTTGAAAATACAGTTACACTATCCAGTTTAAGATCTCTCTTAAACGATTGTGAATTAAAAATACTCTGTGAGATGCTGTGTCACTTTGAACATTTTTTTTGTGCATGCCATATTCAAAGGGAGCACAATGTGTAGAATAAAACAACAGAAAGACTTGTACAGAGTTAGTCACTTCCCTCGTTGGAGATTACAGCAGTTCTGTTCATAGTCCCTTGAAATGAAAAGGAAGGGTGAGCCGAGGTGAGCTGTGCTGCCGGCAGAGGCAGAGAAACACGGAACAAGAGGCAAAGATGCTTAGTCATTAGAGCACAGGCATTTACTTCAATAGGACGAGAGATCCAGATGCTTTGCTGCCCAAGCCCTGTTAAGTACCTTTCCTGTTTTCAAAACAAAAACAAGTGAATAGAACATAAATAACTTAAGCATTTTTTAATTTAAAGATAGCTGTCCCCACAAGTTGTTCCCTCTGCCCCTCCCCAGCTCTAGTCATGACCTTGGTAAAATACCCTCCCTTTAAGCCTCAGTTTCCATAAACTCTAACATCACAGTGGTATTGGGAGGATCAAGTGATATTTTAAGTTATAAAGGGCATGAAGCTCTCTACACTATTAGTATTTTAGGTTAGTAATAATAAATTTGCTTCCTAATGCTAATAACCTTTAACAGCTTGCAAAAAGGAGGAATGTCTTCCTTTATCTCTAGGGTCTTGCATTTATTTGTCCCTGACAATAAACTATTACTATAGCAACATTATCAATGAGTAACATGAAAAGAAATAAGCAAAAGACACAGGAAGCTAAATGTTCTTAGCCCATTGCTGTTATTAAATTCCTTCATATTATTCAGCCCTTGTTGAAAACAGATGAGCTGTACATATTCATTGGTGGCAATTAAATAAATTACTATTTTCTTAATTATTCAAATATAGACAATTATATCATCATTCACACTGATGGCAAGGTTGTAAATGTTTTATGACTGAAATGGCACATATGTTCAATTATTTTGTTTTAAAACAGTAATGGAATGTTAGTTTAACAAAATTTAAAACAAAGTATGGTAAATAAAGGGAACAGGTGTTAGAGATTCACTTAATGGAAGACATCATAGATTTTGCTTACCGTAACACATGTCAAAAATATGTATTTCTTTCATAATAATTTTACCACTTAGTTTTTGCTATGACACCTGCTTTGGACCCAACAAGAATTCTTAGAGTAGCTAAAATCCAACAGTCATTCACTGGATACCTCCAACACGCTTAGCCCCACTCAGAGTCTCCTCAATAAATGAGTGCACTCATTGTAGACTGCTGCAATGTTCCAGTTTTCATCATTTGAAATAGAGGTTCACAACCTTTCCACTCCCATGGCATTTACCTTGCGCTGTGCCTACAGCATATAATCCCTTTCTAGCATATCATTGACTTTTCAGTTATATAATGAGCATTGATGGCGCTGCTGCAAAGAGGTAGCCTGATAACTACAAGATCAGACAGCCTCACTAAAGGCTGTCAGGTCCCATAATAATGTATAGACTCTGAAACCCTTTATAGGGTCATTATGGGTCAAAATGGACTCAATCAAACACACACACACAAAACCAACAAGGAGACAAACAGGACAGCCTCAAACAATCCAACTCACTACCACGCAGTCAATTCTGACTCACGGATACCCTGTATAACAGAGTGGTGCTGTCCTGTGAGTTTCTCAGACTGTACTTCTTTACTTCTTTAGAAAGTCCCATCTTTTCCCTGCAGAGAGGCTGGTGGTTTTGAACTGCTAACCTTTCAGTTAGCAACCCAACACATAATCACTATGCTACCTGGGCTCCTCAAGAGACTCAACTGCAGTCCTTTATCATGCTTGTGTGTGGCATTTGTCTCATTCATCTAGAATATACATTCTACTAGCCTTAGACTTTGTGTCTGTATGAGTTCTTGATGAAGAATCCAGTAGATGATGTTGGGCATATGCAAACAGATCCATCAAGACTCATCTGTTAAATGAATGTGTGAATTTTTCATACACGTTAGGCTGGGTTGTCCAGAGAAACAAAACCAGTAACACTTATAGAAGAAAGACCTTTATGTCAAGAAGTAATTTCATGGCAGGAGGAAGTCTCAACACAGTCTACCTCCAGTCCATGGATCTGAGGCTCGTTGGAGCGCTTTTCAGACTCATGCAGATCTAGCCCCAAGAAACAAAAGCGTGAATCGAGAGGCAGGGTTGTGTGGATCCAAGGGAGAGGGAACACAAACAGCTCTCAGGCTTAGGGGTCCCCATGAGGCCTGGGCCTGCAGCTGGGGACAGTCACGAAACCCAGCAAGCAGGACTGTAAAGGGTGGAAGAGAACAGGAGAGACAGGCTCTCTGCCTCTCTTTGATAAAAAACCACACCCCCAAGGAGGCATCATCGTCACCTGCTATTGATAATTTGGACTCCATTGCTGCACTTTCATCCACATAGAAGTTGACATAAAATCCAACCACCATAGTATCCCTTCTTTAAAAAGTTTGCATGGCATACTTTGACCCCTTTGACTGCTTAGTGTTTAATCTCAACTTTATCTTATAGCACCCTCCTCAATTTTCCAAAAGCAATCCAGTGATGTTTTCTGTAATGACTTTCTCACATTGACCTTCTCAGCTACTGAAGGCACCACAACTCCTGTGGCCTGAGCCAAGAGTCAAGGAGCTCGGGGTGCAGTGCTCACACAGCAAACTGGAAGGTGTGTGCTTTGCACCCAACAGCTGCTCCATAAGAGAGAGATCTTTCAGCTCTGATAATTCACGTTTGTCCTAGAGGATTGCCCAGACTTACAGGAATGCCTCAATCTTTCCTTCATTTTCATTGTTTTGTTCTGAGATGTTTATGATTTGGCTGACTTTTGAGATTCTTTCTCTGTCAACACTACTTTGTGGGGAAATATTATCTCTATCTAGATTTACTCTCTTTCCAGATTGTTTTCTTGGATAGAGTAATAGGCCCTTAACTTTTTATCAAAATAAATTAGGAATCAAGTTAAAGGTACAGTTAATAATCTTGGGTCTAATTTTATCCTTTAAAATTCTCAAGAAGTGCATCTTATATATAGTGCTCACATAGTCAGAGTCTTCATTCTGAAACACAATTACAATAAGTCCCTAAACCTTTTTATCGTGACAGCGTGGTGAAATGGAAGTGCATTTTTTTGGTCCCTTTTCATTCTGTAGTCTATTTATTTGGGTAGGCTTCTGAATGTTTTCCCTACTCTGCAGTTATTTGTTTTTGTGTACAGATAAGCATAAAATGATCAAATCTCGGCTTCTTAAGACTGACATCTTTTTTAGCTTGAAAAGATAGGTTGTGAAGAAGTTATTAGTTATAAGTGTTATTAGTTTCAGAAAAGTTGAAAAAAGTTGTCCTATTATTTGAATTCCCTTCTACAACAATTATGGTATCTTTAAAAAATTTCCCTCTATGGCCCATTTCCATCATTCTTATTTTTTTCTATTTAGGTAACTTTTAATGTGCATATTGAAGGAGGTATAGGGCCTTGAGAGTGCCACAAATGATTTATCTAGCTGTCAATTTGTTTTGGCCCAAAAGGAACTAATATAATGATCATGTGTCCTACTTCTACATTAACATGTCATCATTTAAAAATATATATTGAAAAATTGTTTATGGGTTATCCTTGCATTAATATATTAGATGTTCACTTTGTTTAGCCCCATTAGAATTCACTCTAGAAGATATATGAATTTCTAAGATACTCTGAATTTCTAAGAAACTCCAAGTATATCATCACATGTCCTCCTCTTCAGGAATAATTAATTTTTTGCAGTTAAACTATATAATTTTTTTAAACTATATTATTTTTAATCATTTTATTTGGGGCTTTTACAGCTCTTTCTTCTATCCATCCATCCATCCATCCATCATGTCAAGCACATTTTTACATATGTTGCCATCATTTTCAAAACATTTTTTTAGCCCTTAGTATCAGCCCATTCCCCCCGACCTTCATGAATCCTTGATAATTTCTAAAAAAAAAACCCTCCCCCCATGTCTTACTCCAACAGCTGTCTCTCTTCAGTCACTTTTCTGTTGCCCATTTTCCTGGAGGGGGTTATATGTAGATGGTTATGATCAGTTCCCCTTTTCTCCCCCCACCTTCCCATTCCTGATATCACTATCCTGGTATCACTACTCTCATTATTGGTCCTGAGGAGTTTATCGGTTCTGGATTCCCTGTATTTTCAGCAGTTATCTGTAATAGTGCACATGCTCTGGTCTAACTAAATTTTTAAGGTAGAATTGGGGTTATGATAGTGGGGTGGGGGTGGGAGGAGGAAGCATTAAGGAACTAGAGAACTGTTGTGTGTTTTGTTGGTGCTATACTGAACCCTGACTGGCTCATCTCTTCCTTGTGACCCTTCGGTAAAGGGATGTCCAATTGTGTATAGATTGACTTTGGGTCTCCACTCTGCACTCCCCCTCATTTACATTGATATGATTTTTTCCCCTGGATCTTTGATGCCTGGTACCTGATCCCATTTACACCTCATAATCACACAAGCTGGTGAGTTTCTTCCATGTAGGCTTAGTTGCTTCTCAGATGGCGTGTGGCAGTTATGTACTCATGTCAATTTCATAATTGGGAGTGTGGGGGTGGAGTTGGGCCTGTCAGTCTGGAGATAGTCAGTGGAACCTCTGTGTGGGCATGGCTCTCTCCTGAGAATTAAGGGAAATTTCATACCTCCCCCATGGGTGTGAGAGATTTATAGCTGAGTCTCTTAGAGACACTCTACTGACAAGCCACACGCTGATTTAATGTGAGTCATCCAGGAGGAGAAGCCACATGGGCTTACCCTGATGGAACCAGACCTCTGAAGCCAGAAAAGCCACATGGAGACCCCTTCCAGTGCTGAGAGGCTTCAACCACCACTGGATACACAAGACTCTGCATCCACTGCCCTGAGATTGTGCTGGCATCATTGCCTGTGGTTGATGAATCTAAAGAGGACTTATGGGTTGGTATATGGGCTAATATTGGACTTATGGACTTAGACTGGAATGGTTTGGGATACTTTCTCAATGATTCATTTCTCTTGTATATGAACCTCTTATATTCATATGCATGTTTATGAATGTTTTTCTAGTCTACCTGGACTAACACATAACCACTTGTCTATCTTCAAACCTTTAAAACCCAGACACTAAATAAAAAGCAAAAAAACCGCAGACACTATATCTTTTGATAGCCAGACATCATCAGTTTTCTTCACATTTCAAAACATGAGACTTCTGTGTGGGCATGGCCTTGAGAATTCTGGGAAATCTGGTAATTCCTCCTTGGAGGTGAGAGACTCTGCTCACATCCTGGAAGACATAGCAACTGACAAGACACATAGACTCTACTGCAGCCCTGGGTGCTAGGAAAGCCATGCAGAGATCCCTGCCAGAGCTGAAATGTTTTCAATATCACTGAATCCAAAGACTTACTACCCACTGGCCTATGATCTTCTGCATTTGGTGTCATTGCATGTGTTTCTCGACTCTGAAGAGGACTTTGTAAAATTGATGTTTGACATTTGTGCTAAGATTGGACTTTGGGACTTGATCAGGACTGGGCTGGTATGTTTTCTCAATGTTCAATTGTCCTTATACCAAACTATCTTATATACATAAAAAAAATCCAATTCTTCCTCTTTTGTCCCGAGTTGGTGTGCACTGTCATATCATACTCAACGATATTAAAATATGATGGAAAGTTCCTGTGATCCCATCCCAGCAAGATGATCGCGTCTTCAACCTTTGTGGTTTGGGTTGGCGGCTTTGCGCAGTTAGGTGCCAGAATCAGTTCTGACCCATAGTGACCCTGTGTAAAACAGAAGAAAATGCCACGCAGGCCTGTGCCATCCTAATTGTTCCGATGCTTAAGGCCAATGTTGTAGCCAAGGTGTCACTCCATCTCCCTGTGGGCCTTTTCTTCTTCCCTGCCCCTTTCTTTACTGAGCATGATGTCCTCCTCCAGAGACTGGTCTCTCCTGCCATGTTAAAAGTACATGAGACAAACTCTTACCATCTTTGCCTCTAAGGAGCACTTGGTCTGTACTTCTTCCAAGAAACATTCTCGGTTGGGTTACTTTTAGGTAATTAAGCACTCTGAGATAAAATGTGATCTCTTTTCCTGCTCATGCAATCAGGGCCCTGGCTCCCACACCAGCTGACAGTGACTGTCTTATGGATGTAAAGCTTTTTCACCTCTGTTCATTTTGATTAGCATACTGCTATAGCAAAATGCAAATAACAGGAGTTATTAGCCACCATTTTTGTTATTCAAGTCTTTATGAAAGCAATTGATTGTAAGGTATGGCTGATAAAAATATGGGATGGGGTGGGTGGTTAGAGGCATGCCACTCCAGCTGAGGGAAGTTAATAACAGGGAAAGGTGAAAGAGGAAGGCTAGTGGCTCAAGTAAAGAAATAAAACTACCTTGGGAATGGAAACAAGGAATTTTGTGTTCATGGAACTGGTCAAATACAGAAGAGGTCATGGTGTAGAGAAAAACTACAAGTTACTCCAAATTTTTATACCAGGAAATAAAGTTACAGAAATACTGGACATACAAAATAGATATCACTATAATATTTGATCTTCCATTTCCTGAATATTACTTTATCTAGCTTTAGTATCTTGTCCTGGCAGAGCCCTGAGCATTACTTTAGCTTATTGTATATAATAAGATAATAGTAATAGTTTAAACATTGTATTTGGGGTTAATATCTGGATCTGCGTTCCAACCTGAGCTATACAGACTATGTGGATGTAGCGCCTCTGACTCCCATTTGCAATCACATAAAAGTTTGTAAATTTAAGTAAAAATAAAATGATAAAGACCCTACAAATGATGAATTCATTATTAAATCAAGTAAGTGCATTCACAGAGAGTAGGTCCTTCCTTCTTTTCTTTCTTTCTTCAGAAACCCAAACACAAGGTCTGTAAGTACATGATTCCCCACCTGGCTGTGGAAAGCAGCTTTCTATCTGGAACATGTCAGCAATCATTCTCTACTTAGAGCTAAGTGATTGAATTGCAAGGTGAACTGTAGTGGTGGCTAACTCATTTTCCCCGGCCTCCACCACCCTCTTTTCCCAAGATCAAGCAATTTTCCTGGGTAATGAACTGTATCTGCTATCAAGTGGCCTGGAAATTAAGAGGTCCAATGCATCTTCCAAATCCTTGCTTCCTATTTGGTGTCATGATACCTTTGGCTGCTCCATCACTGATCTATGTTTTCAGAGGCTATACAGAGGAAAGGTACAAAAATGAAACTACAGAACAATTTCATATATGGGAAGAGGTTTCAATCAATTTTGAATTATTCAGGGGATGCCTTTCTAGCTAATAAGTTGCCAAATCCGTTGCCTCAAACACTTTTGTCTGGTTGATAGCCTTTTGGTCAGTTCAGTGCTGACTAGCAATGGAAAGGAAGCAGAGGCATCCAAGCATATTTGCTTTAAAACAAATATCAGCAGGCCAAAGTGGATGCTAGTGCTTGATTTAATGACCATGGTATACCCAAATTCTGGATAAAATAAAAGCTAATTGTATTTTTAATCCCCTCACAGAAGGGTCACAAGGAAGGGATGAGCCAGCCAGGGTGCAGTATAGCACCAGTGAGCCACTCAATGTTCCTCTAGTTCTTTAATGCTTCCCCTACTCCCAACGCCTACCCCAACCCCCATTCCCTTACAAATCCAGCTAGACTGAGGCATTTACACTGGTACAGATAACAGATCTTGACACACAGAATTCAGGACAGATAAACCTCTCAAGAACAATAATTGGAGTAGCAATACCATTAGGATAGGGGAAAGGTCAGGAGAGAAGGGGAAAGAGGAGGAACCAGTCACAATGATCTAGGTATACTTCCCCCCACCCAGGGGAGTGAATAACAGAAATGTGGGTGCAGGGAGACATTAAAAAATATATTTGTAATTTAACAAGGTTCACAAAGGGGGAGGAGGGGAACAGGAGATGATACCAAGGGCTCAAGTAAAAAGAAAACTATTTTGAAAATGATGGCAGCCTATTTACAAATGCTTGATACAACTGATGCATGGGTTGTAAGAAGTTTAAGAGCCCCCAATAAAATGATTTATTCTTTTAAAAAATCAAGGACTGCACTCTTCTACATGGATGACAACCCACATGGATGACAATGTAATCCTCACAACTATATTAATACATAACATGGTAATACATGGAGAAACAAATGAAGTGTCAAGGGTTTTAATTTGCTTGGATTCATAATCTATGCTCATGGAAGCAAAGGTCAAGAAATCAAGTAACTCATTGCTTTGGGCAAATCTGCTGTACAACACCACTTTAAAGTGTCGAAGAACAAGGGTGTTACCTTGAAGACTAAATAACGTGGGCCTGCGTTAAGTCATGGCATTTGTGATAGTCTCATATGCATATCAAAGTTTGACATTTTAATAAGGAAGACTTCAGAATTGATGCATTTGAATTACAGAACTGGTGAATACTGAAAGTAGCTGGGAAAGGGGTATCATTCTTGGTAAAACAGAAGGGCAGTGAAAAGGGGGAAGTCCATCAGGGAGATAGATTGAACAAAGTGACTGCATCCATTGGCGTAAAGATAACTTTCATAGTGAGGATGGCATGTAATTGGGCAGTGTTTGGTTCTGTTGTTGTTCACAGGATCAACATGAGTTGGAACTGACTCAACCACACCTAACAAAAATATATTTGATATTTACAGGGGGTAGAACTGGATGAGGTAGCGCAGGTAGAAAAGGCTCGGGGCATGGTCTTGTGCTCAGCCAACAACTTATTTTATTTTGGGCGGGTGGGGGTATGGGGGAGCATCACTGCCCTCTCCCAGCCAACAACTTATTATTGTGAATATTAACCATGGAATGAAATATGAATATCTATATTAAAACATGGCTCCCTTTATAAATTAAGAGTCAAATGGTTCAGTATAACTGAACCTCTGAGTGTTCAAGTGCCACATGCTGGGCCTTTACATCATTGGACATTACTACTAAAGGAACCTTTTAAATCTCTATGATGTGACATTTGTGCACTCTAGGTATATGTTAAGATTGTTATAGGGACCATAACTCTTGCAATTTCTGATACAGCATGTTAATCTAAGATTTTTCTATTGTATTACCATAAGTTCATGAGTTTAAAAATATATGCATATCTAGATATGAAATTAAATAAGGAAAACAAAAATCTAATTTGTCATAACTTTTCTTTACTGTGACTTCTATAGCAACAGAAAGTAAAAACAAAAGAGATGAATTTGATGTCAGGAGACTCATTTTCCCATATAGTCAACATTTAAAAGCTTCTTTTCTGGAAGACAGTAGCTGGGTAACTTCTACTAACCATTTTTGCTATTTTGATGATTTCTATTCATGTATTACTTTTTAGCACTTGCGATAAATGTCACAAGCTAGCTAATGAAAAGATCTGTCAGAAAAATTTCCATATTTTATATCATCTGAATAAAATACAAGTATCTATTGGTGCCGTTGACGATCAAAGATCCCTGGTGGCACAGCTGGTTAAGTGATGGGCACTAGTTGAGTAGATGATGGTTCGTACCCACCACCAGCTCCAGAGGAGAAATAAGTGGCAGTTTGCTTCTGTAAAGATTTATGGTCTTAGAAACCCTTGTAAAGCGACCAGATTTTAAGTGGGACACCATTGACTGGGGGTGGGGGTGTTCTTGATTAAAAATGTGGTCTATATGAAGCAACAAAAATGTTCATAGAATGCAAAAATAGTATTGTAATATATTTAATTTTAAAACGCTGTTAAATTGCTAAAAAGTGGGACGTATGGTCACCTTACCTTTGGGGGGAGTTCTCCTCTGTCCTGTCAGGGTCAGCAGGAGCTGCAGTCAACTTGATGACTGTGTTACCCAGCAAAGCACAATCTTGAAAGGGTGCATTAAAGTAATAATTTGGGATCATAAAGACAAATTATATTTATCTAGGACAATAATTAATCCAGTGTACATAAAAACGACTAAATTTCACAATTATTCACAGCATTAAGGTAGTATACTTTATTAGTTGCAACTAATAGTGAGATGTTGAATGATAGTGATTCCAAATGAATATACTTTATATTTTACCTTGGAGTTTCTAACAAAAGAACGTGATTACTGAAGGTGAAACAACAGTGTGTGCATATATATCTATACACATATATATATACATATATGTGTATATGTACACATACACATACAAACTCATTGCCATCGAGTCAATTCAACTCAGAGTGAATCCATAGAACAAGGTAGAACTGCCTGTGTGGGTTTCTGAGATTCTAACTCTTCATGGGAGTAGAAAACCTCTGTTTTTCTCCAGCAGAGGGAACTGGTGGTTTTGAACCGCTAATTTTGTAGTTTACAGCCAATTGACTTGGCAGTACCCGATCAGTCAAATATATATAGCAATGATATAAATCAATATCAAAGCAAAGAATAAATAATTTGACCCTGAGCTTTTAAAGATGGTATATAGGTACACTATATTAAATGCTTAGGAGAAAAACATAAATCAAATTAGAGAGTTAATAGGATACCTTGGCCAAACCTTAGGCAAATAATCTGAGAGATAAACCTGGCCATAAGACAAAAGCAGTCCTTGTAAAGACATTTGGAAATGAACACAAATACATTAGAAAATGATATGAGGGTAAATTTTACATTTTAGTCAAATATTTGACATACTGATTTCTTTCCACTCTGCTTTTTGGTTTGCCTGTGTGTGTTTGTGTGTGTGTGTGTGTGTGTGTGTGTGGCAGTCATGTACACTGGTGCCAATTTACTGAGTGGAGGGGTAAAGTCTAGCCTGTCAATCTGGATATAACCAATGTCTCTGTGTGGGCATGGGTTTCTCTGATAATTCTGGGAGATCTCATATTTCCCCTGTGGAGATGAGAGACCAGAGACTCTGTTGTTGGGAGAAGAACTACTGACAAGATGAGATGACAGCATGTTGAAAGATCCTGATTCCTGGAGACTGGAAAAGCCAGAGGAGAAGGCACATGGGCTCGCCCTGAGGGAACCAAACCTCTGGGGCCAGAGAAGCCATGTGGAGACTCCTGCCAGTGCTGAGATGCTTGGGAGGGCACAGGGAGACCCCTGCCAGTTCTGAGATGCTTCTATACCCAATGGATACTACTGATGGGCCCTGAGCCCTGGAAACAAGGAGACATGAGGAGACCCCTGCCAGTGCCAGGATGCTTCTACTGCCACTGGATACAGAAGACTCTGCACCCACTGGCCTGTGATCACCATGGTGTCATTACATGTGTCTCGTGAGGCAGAAGATTTTATAGTCTACCCAGACTAACACAGTGTGTGTATGTGTATGTGACATTTCAGTGTTTAAAAGCCCTTTCACCAGTGGGTGAGCAAGAGAAGGAAAAGAAACTAAAAACAAAATGATCAATTCATGTGATGAAGAGGGTACACATTCCAAGAGAGCTGGATTTTCAAAATTCTTTAATATTTGATTTGACAAAAAGGTTTTATTCTAACATAGCAGAGTGATAAAAAAAAAGTTAAACCTATTTTACAGTTTTCAAACTAACTTTCCCTTTCACAAATTCATGTGATTCTCATCAAAATTCTGTGAATATAAGTCTTTTCATTCTGTTGCAAGGGAATTCCCAAAGTAGTTAGGTGATTTGCCCATCCACCCGCTATTCTGTGACAGAAAAGATTATAGCCTAGGAGCCTTATGAGGAAGTTCTACTCTGACATATAGGGATGGTGGAAACATTGGTCAACTTGACAATATATGACAACCATTGGGTTATATATGGACTTTCTTATTCATCTATTTTTTGTTAAAATGAAAACAATTTTCCATTTCCTAGGGGTCCTTTTGTTAGATAAAAACAACCTAAAGGAGAACAAGAAAAAAATCAGAAATTAAGATTTATCATAGAAAATCAGCAAAATGAAGTTTTCCCAAATTGTATGGTATGGATATAGACCCAAAGTAAAAAATACTGGCTAGCAGAGACTGTCAATTTTGTGAGACCATGCTTTATTTCTGCTCATTAGTATGACTCAACATTGTCATGTATGCATGTATATCATAGGGTTTTTATTAGAATCACTTTATCACATTTTTGAACTACATTTACACACACACACACGTGTGTGTCTCATATGGTAGTACCCTACGTCTGTACCCTACTGCTCTTTATCTTACCTATTTAATTAATATTATGATTGAGAGCTCCCAGGTCAGCGGCTGGATTCCCTTAAAATAGTTGTATATTATTTCTTAGGGTTCCTTTGGATTATTCTCTATTTTATTTAAGAGCCAAGTACACTTATTCAAGAATTTCAAGATTTCTAACCTTTGCTAGCATATAAAAAGAATCCTACCATTAATGATCTTTTAAAAGAGCATGCAAGAATTTGAAACATGGGGGAAATAACTACAAATACGATTAGACATTTAATTTTTAAAATTCTGTAGGCTTAATTAGAATACAATTAATTAGAAAATGGAACTGCTCCCTTTTTTAACTTTTTTTTTGGGGGGGGGCATCACTGCCTCTGCCTCGTGGGCACTACCCAGTGCTGCTCCTGAGAGCCACCGCTGGTTTTGAACCGCCAAGGCGGTGGGCCGCAGCCCCGCACTCAACCACTTACACCACCGGGGTTCAGCCCCCCTTTTTTAACTTTTAAGGAGACATTTTAAGCATGATCTTTTTTTTTTTTTTTTGGCATCACTGCTCTCTGGTGGTGGGAGTAGGAGGCCCAGCCCCACTGCTGGAATTGAACCTCCGTCCCAGTGGGCCGCAGTCCTGCGCACAACCACTACGCCACTGGGGCTCAGCCCTCATGATTTTTTTAAGTAAAAAATATATATATATATATATATATATATATATATATTCATTCTGTCATGCAAAAGGATCACCAAGAGTTGGAATCAACTTAATGGTATAGAACTGACCTGCTTTTTCTCTATTACTGAGTATTAAAGGGTTTGAATAGGTCTGAAGATCAAGAAGTAGAATGGTCATTGGTTTAATCCAGTATGGAAGTTACCAGTTATGCTCACATATGCTGTTGAGTATTATATTTAATAGCTTTCCTACACATTCTAAGATGTTGAGCAGCTACTTCTACTACCATATGAAATCACATTATCCTCTATTTCTAGCAGCATATAATGGTACAATGCACTTAGAAACATGCAACCATGCTCATTCTCATTGGCTAAGTAATTTAAGTTCGAGAATCCTATCCCAAGAAATTCTATTCTTTTTTTAAAAAAAAAATCCTGAAAAGAAATTAACTGCTCAGTAAATTCTATCATGTTGAAAGAACATCATAGTCAAGTAAGAAAGGACAAGAAGCTATGTACTGATATAGAAAAGTCATATATAGTGAAAATAGTATAATTAGTGAAAATAGTATAAAATTGTTAATAGTATAATTCTTTTCCTATGCATATGGTAAAAATTAGGTATTATGAGAACTATAAAAACTATACAAGAAAGAATGACTAAAAAGTACTGATTTGATGGAGTGGGAATAGAGATGGTTGTATTTTATTCTAAGTTTTGAATGTTAAAGGTCACTATTTGAGGGCTACTCAGTACCTCTCCTCTGACAGTATCATCTTTATGCACAGCAGGTCCTCAAAGAAAATTAAATAGATGCACAGAGAGCTGCAGAGGGAATAAATGAAGAGGTGCTCTCTGCCTATCTATATACTTCTTGACTCTGCATTTCAAAGACCTGGATGCTGGTGCTGTGGTTAAACACTCAGCTGCTACCCAAAAGGTCAGTGGTTTGAACCCCCCCCGTTGCTCTTTTGGAGCGAGATGTGGCCATCTGCTTTGTACAGATAACCATCGATAAGGTTCTTATGAGTCAGAAATGACTTGATGCTATGGCTGACTCAAGGCAGTGTTTGCTGTTGTTTCAAAAAGAAGTCCAAGTGATGTGACCTTATTATAATCTTTTTATCTTTTGCTTGATAGTATGAATTATGGGTGTTGTATGAAACCAAGAAACGAAACTAAGATAGCTCCATAATTAATATTATTCAAACAACTGAAAACTATTTCATCTATTAAATAAATTATTTTTGCCCTGTACTTAGAATCTTTCCATATCTACCTGAAGTGTCATTTTCAGGGATAAAATTGATCGGATCCTTTAGCCTTGATCAGGAAAGTACTCACAATGTAGGCATTTTGGTGGATTATGCCCTTAATAAACGATTCTAATTTTTTTCCTGAAACTTTGTTTTTGCTGCTTTATTTTTTATTAACTCAAGTTTATACTACTTACATGTATCAGGCATCATATAAAACATTTAATATACACTATCCCATTTATTTCTGACTAAACCTCTGTAACTGAATGAATCACACATGGCAGCAGCCTTCCTTCTTGTCCATCATTATTGAGATGAGGAAAATGTAAAAATCATAGTGAAAATTATACATTCTACAACAGTGCTATGAAATACAAAGGATTGCTAAGGATGTGGGATTATCTAGTCCCTAAGAGTTCGGAAACACTTGAAGCAGTGCTCAAATGATTTGAAGTGCAGGGAAAGAAAATGAATCTACTCTGTCTTCTCGGTAATGCTCACTGACTCATGTGACCCTACAGGACGGGGTAAAGCTGCCCCGGTGAGTTCCTGAGACTGAGTATGGGAGCAGAAAGCCCCATCTTTCACCTGTGGAGCTGCTGCTGGTGGTTTCCAACGGTCAATCTGGAGGATGGGAGCCAGTCCGTACTCACCAGGGATCCTTTTTCCAAGAGTATGTGCAGGTCGCCTAGCCGACAACAGAATCTGAATGGAAAGGATATTGGTTTTTTATCAGGAATTGGACAGAGCATTACAAGAATGTGTAACCTGGAAACATTTCATTAATATTACAAAGTAGCAAATTCGTACATATTTATTTATGTTTTCCTGGTGGCATGGTAGCTGGTGAGCTACACATTGGCTGCCAAACACGAGATCCTCAGTTTGAATCCACCTGCCACACCACAAGAGAAAGATGAGGCTTTCTGCTCCCCTAGAACCTCTGAGACCTACAAAGGTGGTTCTACTGTTCTGAAGGGTAGCTCTGGGTTTGCTTGGGGATTCACTAAGGGTTATTATCGCTGCTTTCCAAAGTAAGCAGTACTACCCCCTAGAAGGTGCTGGAATGATCAAGGGTGGAGGTGAAGGGGTAGCAAAACTAGATACCTTATACTTTATTCTGAATTATGGTACAGAAGTTAATTGCTAGGGGACAGAGGCTACATAAATTTGGGACCTTATGGATTAGGCATTGTGCTGCTAACCCAAAGGTCTGCAGTTCAAGCTCCCAAGCTGCTCCATAGGAGAGAGATGAGGCTATTTGTTCTGGTACAGATTTACTGCCTCAGAAGTCCTCTGACTGGGTCATTAGGAGTGAGAATTGATGCCATAGCAGTGAGTTTGCTTTGTATGCATACACAAGAAGCCTTTCATTTCTTTCTATCTATAAAGGGATTACAAAAAGATATGGAGATGGAAGTTCAGAGCTGATTATGATGTTTCAAAGCATCAATGATTTAGGTGCCTTCAAGCTTCTTGCTCTGTCTTAAAGGCTCTAAGCTATTAGGGCTGATTCCAACTATCAAGAAGAAGAGGAAAGGGCCTTCATGAAGTCATGCACATTTTCTTGTATACAATGTTAAATCAAAAAGTATTGCTAGTGGGGCTCTAATTTAGACATGCACAAGGTTTTTTTTCCCCCAAACAAAATGTATTGAAATGTTTCTGTGGTCAGGGCGGCTGAAGACAAATTTTCTCAGTAATATAAGTGTGTTAGTCTCATCAGGGTGTCAAAAGATAAAAAATCCTAACAAAACGGTAGCTTGCAAGGAAATCTGCTGGACCAGATAAGTTCCAGGCAAAGAATTTAGCTCAGAAGGATGTTATTACTATATCCTACAGCTATAATGTTCATTAATTTTATTAAAGGATACAGGATGCCCATGGCTGTTTTGGAAGAAGTTTTAAGAAAACTTCATTGATGAGAAAAAGGCCAGGAATGTTGTACTTAGCAATTTCTTTCATCACAATTTTTAAGGCTAGCAAGGGCTGTTCTCTAAGAATTTCAATAAGAAAGCTTGCCCAATTTACTGTATAGCTTTAATATTGCCCCTTCAGATGTCTTGTTCTCAAAATTCAAAGAACATTTAGAAGGTACAAGATCTGAATCCTTCAAGGATGACAAAACTATACTGACGTGGTATAAAAGGAAGAGTGTAAAATTCTTCAGGAAGCGTTAGAGATAGAAATACTGCCTTTAGAAGTGTATAGATGCAAGAGGGCATGCTGGGAAATAATTACTCCTAATACTGATGTTTTTGTTTAAAAAAGGATTCTCTGATTGCAGAGTGGTGGTGGTGTAGTAATTAAGCCCTGGATGTTGGCAGTTCAAAACCACTGCAAGACAAAGACTGGGCTTTCTATTCCCAGTTAGTCTCTGAAAGCCACAGGGAGTGGATAGGAGTCAGCATTGATTCAATGGCAGTGAGTTGAGACCTTTCATTTATCTTATGTCACTGGTCAAACATACATAGCACAGAAACACCTAGGCTTATAGTAGGAAGCTAAAAAATATTCATTTTTCAAAAATGAAAAAATTGGAAGATTCTATAATTAGAGGGAAGGGGAAGATCTTTCTCTAAGATATTGGGAACAGTAAGCTCTACCCATATTAATACTATAATATTATAGTCGTGTTTTTTCCTTCTCATGGCTTCACGTATGTAACTGTAGTCTTACCTAGACATTATATAAATGAGGGTAGGAGTCCATTACACCAGTTACAGAATAATTACTCTGTAATAGATTTCTTGACACATTCTAAGTATTTGCCAGATTTTGCACACACATACTCATTAGAGCCTCATAAGAATGTGAGCATATAATGTTGAGACTTGTATCACACTCAAACTTAGTTTAGTAATTACTGAAAGTAGATTTCTTGCGTGATATGACTTAAGGTTAAAAAGTACTTTTTATTTCTATATGATTATTACTCGGGGATCAGATAAAAACTGATGGGGCACTCAAAGGGTTAACTGAAAAGTTTAATGAAGGGGCTATTTACAGAGGTGTGGGCAGACCAGGGGAGCCAATAAGGGATGATGAAGCACCCACGGCCCAGCAACAGCAGGAAACCATTACTATCCCAGAGCCTGTGGGACAAAGGTAAGCAGCAGAGTTTCTCAAACCTGATTAAGACTTACAGCTGTAGAACAGGAGTGTCTGTCTGACAGAAGCCATGGCCTTCGGTAAGGGCACACAGCTCCTGGCAAAACCCACAGCTAAGCAGGAGGAAATGTGTGTGGTGGGTGGGCCAAATACCTTTATCTCTCTTTCTTCCCTTCTTCAGATCACTTTACCATGCTTTCCAATTGGCCGAAATCAAGGCAAAGGTGTCTGGGAGATGAGGTCTATTGAGGCTAACGTCACTCAGGTTGGAAAGATAGAGGACTTCAAGGGAGAAAGAACAAACATAAAATGAAAAAGCAAAGCATTTTAGTGTTAGAACAATTCAAAAAGTTGAGAAGGTGGGGAAAGGTTAATACAAAAAAAAAAAAAGCCGTGTTAAGCCCAAAAGAAAGATGGAGGAAGTGAATGAATACAAAGTAAACCAGCGAGGACAGGTAAAAAGTCAGATCCAGCACACAAGAAAGTGTGCACAGAACCAGAGAAGAGGTGGAAAACTGAGCATGCTCTAACCAATAATGTACATTGTAGAGACATTGACTGCGGGCTCTTCCTTATTGCTAAGTTTGTCGTGTGAGTCTAACACAGTGGGGCAGTATTTGAAACATGTTCCTGAATGCAAAAATGAAAACAGGAATAGCAGTTCTTCTAATTGAAGATCTGGTAGAGTATGGTAGGCCAGGACACGAGTGCAAAGAAACAGCTATCCTCTGTACTGGAACCTGTCAGCTGTTTAGAGTCAAGGTGCCAAAGAAATACATAGAGGTGGGTGGGGCAGGCAGAGAAACCAAGTTATTAAATTTCTAATATCATAGTAAATCCTTAAAATGACCTATCTCCACTTGAAAGTATAAGCAATTAAATGTTGATCACACTCATCAGTAATATCAATAATAGAAACTCTACCTTCTGTGGGGGCAGCTTTTGAAAACAATCCATTTTTAATTACTGTGGTCTTATGGGCAAGATGAGCCTTACTTTCAGATGCTCACCGACATCCTCTATATATTGACATCTGGGTCTCTCTGTTAGACATGTCCCTGAAATATCCCTTACTACTATTGCACAGGAGGCGATGAGAGAAGTCAGTGTGGATCTTTTTTTTAAATCATTTTATTGGGGGCTAATACATCGTTTCTCATAATACATAAATACATATATTGTGCCATGTTTCTTCACATGCCTGCAGCTGTCATCGTTCTCTGAACCTTCACTTTTCCATCTGAGCCCCTGACATCAGCTTCCCATCCCTTCCCCTCCATACTTGCTCCCCACTCCCCCACCATATGAATTATTGTTTTATCTTAACTTACACTGCTCGATGTCTCCCCTCACCCTTTGCCCCAGTGTCTGTCCCCCCCCCCTCCTCTGTAGGAGGTTATATGTAGATCCCTGAAGTTGGCTCCCCATCTCTATGCCACTTTTCCTCCACCCATCCAGAGCTTCACTCCTACTGGCCCCAAGGGGTTCATCTGTCCTGGGTTTCCCGCATTTCCATTTCTCATCTCTACAATAAGGTAGAACTGGGACCATGACAGGGTTGGGGGGAGGGTCATTGTGGATCTTCAGACGAGGCATCACCTCATAGTCATGTTTCCTTCCTTCCTCAGTGCTGCAGCCTTCAGTGAAACTGCGGCACTGAAGTGACTCTTGTCCACATTTGTTCCATTGTGAATCATTCTTCAGAGTCCCTTGTGCGCCAGGGAATAGCTTCATCCACCCAAACCCAGGCTCGCTGCAACCCGAGGAGCAGAGTCCTCATGGCAGCAGAGAGCCTCGTCCGTCTGTGGAGTTGCTGGTGGATCGCAACAGCCCACCCTGTGGTCAGCAGTCCAACGCTTACACCACAGGATCCCTCTGGGACACCTTTGACTCCGAGGATACAATGTATTAAACCTACCCCCTTCAAAGCATTCTGTCTAGAAAGGAGGAGGAACACCAACATGCTCTTCTTTCATAAATAATAACCACCTCTTTTAATGAAGCTCATGCACTCACAGGTTACATTTCTCAGATGTGTTTTGGAAGCAAGGTATGTAGAAAGCATATGCTCCACAGTGGAACACGCTGAAACATCAACATTCTAACTTGAAAATAATTTTGTCAAAATTCATCCTAATTTATGCATGAGTCTTATAGGGAAAGCAAATAGCAGGTGCAACGTTTGTGAAAAATTTATTGAAGAAACCTCAACATTGAAAATATTCTACCTATTTACATTTTCCCCTGTAAATTTGGAAAGGATCAGAAATTTATTTTCAGCATATTATGTCTTCTTCAGCATATGTAGCACCACTTATGGAGGCAGATTTTAAAAGTGGTGTTACAGTATATATCTGCAGCTATAAAGCAATGCAAATTAGCATTTCATTGACTCATTAAATTCGGGAGTCTCTATTAAGTATATGTTGGATGGTGGTACCCAAATTATTAAAAATCAACAATGAGGGCTGAGCCCCGGTGACATAGTGGTTGAGTACAGGACTGCGGCCCACTGGCTTGGCAGTTCAAATCCAGCAGCAGCTCTCCAGGAGCAAGGCTCGGTAGCTCCCACAACCACTAGAGGGCAGTGACGCCCCCCAAAAACAACAACAACAACAATCAACAATGAATGACATGTCTTATTAGGAATTTTCACTGTTTGACTTAAATTTAATATATTCCTTTTCTAAATTGATTCTAATACTTTTCTCACGATTCTTAAGTTATATTTAAGGGAAAGAAGCTACCAATACCCATGCATGAGGTATAAAGCAGCAATTTGTTGAGACAACTTTTGTCTCCATGCCAGCTCAGGTTGCAATAATGTGATAAGTCTTACAATAAATGAAGGGTATTAAAGATTTTTAAATCGAAGCACTTAATTGGGAATACTTAACTTGCAGAGTCACTCTTTGGAGAATATTATGGAGAAATTAAATCGAGAGAAACTAGTCTGGAAACAAGACAGAACATAAATGACGGTCAACAGTTCGCACATCCCGGATTTCACTGGCTTTGGGAACTTGTGGGGTGGAAGGTATTTAGAAGCCTCAATTTTACAACTGTGAAAAGGTTCAAATCATATCAGCAATGCTAATTTATCTGAGAAATACTTATTGAGTTTATATATACTTAAGTGTTCTGCTAGATGTTGGGGGACACAGAAATAAATTGTTTTGAAAAGTACCTGGCTACACGAAGTAAATGATATCTGGCGCAAGAGATAACTACGGCAATAGACAGTAAAGGATGGGAAAAAAATGACTTCTGCTCTTACTGCCTGTCCATATTGTCGCTTCGATTTCAAGGTGAGAGGCAAAGAGAAAATGGCATGTGCGATACTTCCAACGTCTAATGGGAATGGGAGGTCCAGGTATGCTGGAGTTGAGTATTTCCTTTCCTTCTGACCAGAAATTAACATGACTATAAAAAATAAATGACAAGTTGTATGGCAAAAGACAGACTATGACCTGACTCAGAAGGCAAGTGATGAGTACTATATTATCTTTTAAAATGGACGGGGAAGTGACCACTGAATTGCAGAAAACAAGGACACTATTTCAATATGCATCAATTACAGGTACCATGGTACTGGGTAAAGCAATGAACTGCCTGTATTTTAAGTGATCACTAAGAATAATGATCTCGTTTCAGGGATGAGAGTAGATGCATAGACATAATGTATAGTACAGGAATATTTACAGTCCCAGTCACATTTCATGCACCAATAAATAATGCATTCACTCCTCGGAATGTGAAAGCAAATGGGCGCGAGAAAATTTCCATCTATATTCAGGTTTCAACGTCCTAATTTTAAATCATCAGACTTTAGCAGTAAATTTACTTCAATTGAAAGACGGACGAGGTTATTAATGAACCTTCTAAAATTCGGCACGATGGGTCAAATAAGATATTTACTTAATGCAACTCCACCAAAGGTACGGGAAACATGACAGGTAGAAGTTGCTGAGCACCTACTATGTACAGTACTGTGCGCTCTGATTTAGTATGTTATTGACACCTGTGCAATAACCGGTTCTGATTTTCTCAGATTTTCTGTCCCCAAACTCCCAACACTGTTCCTTTGTAACTTCAAGATCATGTGCGAAATACACCGCAGAGCGGTTTAGTCCATCAAGTTGCTCCTCAAAGGCATTTCTTCAACGGAAAGGGAAGGTGGCAGAGGGAGAAAGTTAAACCCTACTAATTCGGCCAAGCCCTTTCTTCGCATCCCCGTTAGCTAAGTCGTTTCCTCATGTGTACGTAGTCAAGGGCTCCGGATAAGATCAGCAATCTGTTGCTCGGAGAGATCACACTTGTCAGCTTTTTTCCCTAACTTAGGGTCCTACGTAGTGGGTTACTTCTCATTTGGGGACTAAGTCATTGCATGTCAATACCTTAAACCTAAAGAGGACGCCAGCAATCCCTCCGTCTACCCCGAGGGGAAAAGCAAGGCAGGAGCACCGAGAGCGAGGCTCCAGGCAGGGGGGCGGGCGGGGGAGGCCGAGGTGACAGCAGGTGAGAGCCGGGTGCGGATGAGGAAGTGAGACAGGGGCAGTGTGGGTATTACTCATTCGGCTTGACGGCCGAGGTTACTTGCAAGCGGAACTTGTCGCCTCTCTTTCGGTCCAGCTGAAGTTCAATCGAATTGAAGTCACTTCCCATCCCGGTTCGCCCGGCAAGGGGGAGGGGGTGACCGTGCGTCTGAGACCCGGGCCGGGAGTCCGAGCGGAGGGGTCACGCGAGTCGCCGCCCTCGGAGGCAGTACTTCCCAAATGTGCGCTCGCCGTTCCCCAACCTGCCCTTCTCCTAAGGGGAAGAGCGGAGTCTCCCGGCACAGCCCTCTCTGGTGTCCCCCGAGCGCGCGGAGGAAGCGACCGGGGCGTGGGAGCGGAACCTGACCTTCACGAGGAGGGAGGACAGGTTGCTGGGGGCACGCTGAGGGGCAGCGGCCGAGGCGCAGGGTCTGGAGGATCATGAGCCCGACGCGTACGTGCCCCAGGCAGCCGTGGCGGGTGTGGCCAGTTCAGAAGCGGAAAGCGGCGGAGCCTCGGGCTTTACCTTTCTCTGCCTGACCACGTCCTCGCGGTCACCCCAACTCCCCCCTCGCCTCCGCCATTCCACGGCACCTGAGGAAAACTTTTCCCTCTCCCCGCAATTCAAACTCCGCTGCGCCTACGGTTGCCGCAAACCGTCCTCTCCCTAGCAACAAGGTTCCGGCCGTAGAGCGAGGGCCTCTAGGTGTAAGGAAGGTGATGTCGTAAAGCCGCGAGTGTCGTAAACCAGGTGCGGTGGGGAGGGGGGAGGGGTGGAGGCGGAGGGGTGGGGGGAAGGGGGAGGGAGGGGGAGGAGGTGACTCGAGCATTTAGACACAAGCGAGAGGATCATGGCGGATGGCCCCAGGTGTAAGCGCAGAAAGCAGGCGAACCCGCGGCGCAATAACGGTGAGTGGCGGAGGGGACTGGGGAGCGGCGGAGCCAGGGGGAGCCGGGCAGCCGGGGCGCCCCCGGGGGTGAGGGGGGCGAGCAGGGCCGGGGGCGGCCGGGGCAGGGACAGGCAAAGTGGAGTGGGAAAGTAGAAAGTAGTGCTCTCTGCCCCCCTCCGCTGCCGCCGCTGCCGGAGCCGCGCCGCGGCTGCTCGCTCTCCCTGAACCGTTATGTCTCTTACCTGGTCTCTCTCCGCCTAGCGGCTCCTGCCGCCCCTGCCTCCTCCCTGGACCGTTAGCCGCCGCCGCCGCCGCCGGCGCCACCGCATCCCCAGCGGCAGGGAGAGCGGCCGGGAGGCGGCGGGGCACTTTTCGGGTCCCGGGTGGAGCGGCTGTTGCTTCTTTTCGCACTTTTCCCTACTCTTTCCCCCCCCTCAGCGCCTCCCTCTCCCCCCTCCCGCCTCGTCGCCCGCTGCGTTATTCTCCCGGTGCGCAGAGGCCCCCGGGAGCCCAGCAACAAACTTGTTCCCGGCGCTGGCCGTGGAAAGTGTCTCCCGAGCCCCGCAGCCCCGGCCAGGGGCCGTCGCTCGGGCCCCACGCCTCGGGCCGAGCGGCCGGGGCGCCGGGCGGACGGCGGGGGCGCGGTGCCGGGCGCGGGACGGGGGCGGCCGCCGGCGCTCCCGCGGGGTCCCCGCGGCCCGCGGGCGCGCGTGTGGGTCCGTGTGCGCGTGTGTGCGCGGGCGCCGGGCGGTGCGCGCCGCGGCGGACCGGGCTCGGCCGGCGACGGTAAAGTTGTGACCCGGGCGCGGCGCTGGCGGAATACGGATTAGAGGCGCTGGGGACGCGGGTCTCTAAGCGCCCCTCCTCCCACCCCGCGCCCCCCTGTCATTATGCCCGGTGGCACCCCCGCGCGGGAGCAGCCGGAATGGGGGGGGGGGGAGAGACCGAATCCACGTTGATCCCCGCAAGTGAGAAGGGGCTTCCCAAGCCCCACGATGTCCACATTTTGTGGGGCGTTGATAGAGGCGAGAGCGAGATGGAGAGATGGGGACACCTACTTGCTGCTCCCTGGGAAGCCTCCCGAGGGCTGCTAGCTCGGCACCCGGGGTGTGTGTGGGGGGGTGTGTGTGTGGAGTTGTTACGTGCTCTCCGAGGCAGGGAAGTCCCCCAAACAGATCCCCCTCCCTAGTACAGACTTCTTCTCTGCTCTGGAAGGGGGGTTTGTGTGGATGCCTCTTCTCTCTCTCTCTTTCGGTTTTTGGGGGAAGTTGTTACCTGGGCCGGACGCTCGGAGCGCTGAAGCCGGATAATAGGGCTTGGATGGCGCTCTCAGTCTCGGGTGGAAAGGAAGGGTGGGGGAGGGGGCCGACGGACGGACCGACGCTCGTGCTGCTCCGGCTGCAGCTGCAGTGCTTATTGATTTGTGCTGCTCAGTCGGGGTCATACACACCCCTCTGCAGGCGTGAGAGTGAAAATAAATAAATAAGTAAACACATGCGAGGGGGAGCCCCGAACGCGTGGCCGTTGGAGCAGGAACGCCTTTTGCAGTTCGGAGGGGACGTAGTAAGTTGATGGCATTTCTGCTTATCTCGGTGGAGATTCGGGCTCTTTCCCCTCCTACTTGTGCAGGAGTGCAATGCCTGCGGATCCTTATTGTCTGGATAGTTCCTCTGGCGAGAGGGACAGGACTTTTCAGCTCGGAGGCGGTGGAGAGCGCCCGGGCGGGCGAGGTGGCCGCGGCTCTGGACTCTGCCTCGGTACCTGTTTGTATAATAATGGGCGGTAACGGCCCGCGGGCCTCTGCCCTGGCTGCCTGCGGGCTGCAGTCGCGTCTATATAAGGAATTACACTTAAGAGTTCGGACCCAGGGGCTTATTCTGGTGTCCGCGTTATTATTATCAAAGCGGCTTGAAGCGTGGGGAAATAAAAATGCTCGTATAATGAAATCGCTGTATCGTCCACACACACACAAAAAAGGAAATACGTGTTTAAGTAAAAACTCTCCCCGCGCTCCCACCCCCACCCCTTGCGCCTGCTCTTTCTCTCCCTCCCCTCTGGGATGTGAAACGCGAGGTTTTGTAACCTTTCCTGGCAATTTTAGATTTTTGTGTGGGATTTCCTGTCTAGAAGCAGATACGAGGATTTTTGAGCTGCACAAAGATGTTTCCTTCCAATCGTAAACCTCTTTTTAATCTCTATTGAGCCGACATTAAAATCACTGCTTTAATGATTTGTTCTTTAAATAAACATTTACGCTTTCAAGACGTCTGTTAGTTGTGATTGAAAGGTATACTTGCTGTCTTCATTGTGAAGCGATGACTTGTGCTAGCGAGGAGCGGTGCATAGGTTATTGCAATTTTAATTTCCTGTTTTAGCGTCAAATAGTGTGTGTTCTATATTGAGCTCTTGCCGTTGCTGCTGATGTGGCTTTATGAAAGGTAAGTCGGTTTGCAAAGGGCTGTTCGTCTTTTACCTTATTTAAAATGTTGGTCGCCAGAGAAAGGGGCTTTTCTTGTTGCTGACGACATGTGTGTGACATGTGAGTCTGAACCACCCAGCGTCTGCAGCTGCTGTAAACATGTTTACCTGAGCAGGAAAGTGGATTTTTTTTCTCCTAAAGATCCTGTGATATGAATATCACACTCATAAGGCATATCAACAGATGACTGAAGGGGGATAAAAGCTATCCTGAAAGGTACTTGAAATCAACAGGAAAAAAGAGGCTCTGGATCGCTGCAGCAAATGGCAACTTGTGCAGGTAGAAAAAAAGATGGTGTTTAGTTTTCCCCTGCATGTATGTCGGCTCCCCTCCTGTCGGCTGCTTTCATTCTCAAGGGAGGGATTTATTTACCACGCTTGCTGTCAGTGTTTTTCCTTTGTGTTTAATATTAGAAAAACAGATTTGGGAGCTGTTTAGCACAAAACGGCTTGTCTGCAGTATGCATTACTCGGAAAACAAAAGGTGTTTACCATAGTACTGTACTATTACAGGTATCTTCCATTTTCATCATTTTGGGCTCTCTCCTTGCATTTCTTTTTGTTCTCAAATGTATTCATCCATTCCTGATGACTATAGTAATGTTATTTGATGGGGTCTTATAGGGTTTTTTGGAAATTAAAAATGAAGTTGTATGCCATTGTGCTGTGAAACCTCAGTGTAGATGCTGGCTAATATTTCTTAGCAACGCAATCATGTTTAAGTTGCAGGTGTTTATTTGAGAGAATTGCCTGGAAAGGTGTTAGTCCTTAAGTCTTTTTAATGAAGGCATAAGTAATGTAAACAGTGATATTCAGAGACATTCTATGCTGTTATTTACATGTTAATTATATTTGTGTTCATTTTGAAAAAAAGGTATGCAGATTTTACATTAAGCCTCCAGTAAAATATTCTAATTTCCTTTTTGGAATATCTCCGAGGTGGAATATTAACGCGAGTATCAATTAAGGTGACTTGAGAGTAAACCAGGAGAGCTAGATTGGGCTGAAGCATCTCATGTGTCAACTTTATGGTAATGGTGTTAGTTAATCATGTCAGTTATCAATAATAAAGGGGTGGCATTAGAATGGCTTAGGTTGATTTTTAGCAGATATCATATATCATTGGTGTACTTTTGAAATGTCCTCACTTTCTACTATCGTTCTCTATGGTTCTATGTGTTTACTTATTTTTGAGAAATATGCTCTAGCTACTGATGACTACTTACTGATTTATTCACTGTGGATGAAATGGCAGGTACACATCTTCCTGTCATTAGGCCATTCTCTCTGCTATCTGTGGGACCCACCAGTAGAGGATGCTAACAAAAATGACTATTGCTGTTTAAGGGTGCTGTAAGTCTCCTTCCTGTGCTGATGAGGGCCTCGATATAAGGTATATTTACAACTAGCCTTGTCCAAATCAAGGAAAAACTTTTTCCTAACCTAATAAGACTAGAAAGGAGTGTGAATGTCATGTCTTGGATAACTTGATAAGATTTCAAAAGCTTTATTCCTTAAAAGTTTTGATGTTTTAGACTTAGAGAAGAAAGTTATTGACCTATATTCATGTTGCCTGTTTTTCTATACTTTTTATTTTCCTCCCCTTCCAGTCCCTAGTGAGAACACAGAAATATATTTTGACATTAAGTAAACACATTTAAATGTGATCATAGTAAATACATACTATTTAATTATTTTCCATAACCTCTTGCTCTTAACTGTAGGTGAGTTGCTTAAATTAGGAGTTAACCAGTTGTTACTCACGTGTGCTTAATATTTAAATTTCATCTTTTGATTCTCCTTAAATTCCTTTCCTAGCCCACCTGATGACCCTTCCCAATCCCACCTCATTACTAGTTAATGGTTGAGTGGCATAGGTATTGTAAATTCACCAAGTGTCATGTAAGGTATGAAGTTTCCTTAGAGACTTTAAAGGCAATGGAAATTTTCTTAGTTTGCTTATTGTATCGTGGTATTACAAGCATTTTTGTTTTCCAGCAATCAGAGACTTGTTACTTTAATTCTTACATGTGAAGAATTGCATAAAATTTAATCTATTTACATAAAGCTTTTGGTTTGTGCACATGTAATTGAGTCACAACTGTCCATCTTTGGAAGCCTTTCATTTAGGTCAAGCATCAGAACTATTTATTGCTGTTTAAGGCTGTTTATCTTAATGGCATTTCTATAAATGTATCATCATCAATATCATAGTGCAGTAGTCATACTGTTCATCTTGAATTAAGTAGGAATTACTTGAACTAAGTAATCAGTGTGAATATCTCATTTTGAGGAGTCATGAAGCTACATACACACATACACTAGGGGGGTTGAAATATACATAGAATAATTCTGTTTTCATTCAATTCTCCATGAACTCTTTGAAATTCTCTTATGTGGGTGTGTATTGTATACACACACATGTGTGTCTCTATTAGACACTTATGCTAGTTTTACATTCCTGATAGGTGTTTCTGGAATTTACTGTTAGTTCTTGAAAGCCTAGTGGTAGATAGGTGTGATTCACTTACATTTTTATGAACTGAAGAACAGTCCCACAAAGCTATAGCCTATTGTATAAAACAAAAATTTGGAATATTAGTATGTTGAAAACACCAGTCATTTAAGGGTTCATGATACCATAGCCTGGGAAATATTTGGTCAAATCTTTTTTTAAACACCACCCCCATCAGTATTTTTTAAAATTTCATGCCTTCCTATGTTTGAAATTTTAGTAACTTCGAAGTGTGTAGTAAGAGAAAGATCAAATTTGAAATAATGCTTCCAAATAACAGCACAGTTTTTATAGTTGCTGCTGCTTCTTGCTTTCCTTTAGTATAAATTACTTGCAAGCATGTGAAGAGTGCCAGATGTAAACACAGATGCAGTATCATGTGGAATTATATTGTTACCTACACTTAGCTACCTGGATTGAATTGCTGTCAAGGAGAAGTCAATAAGGTGTTGGAAGACGATATGCATTAGTGTGTACACGTACATTGAGAAGTTAGAGAATGTGATGAAATGGTAGAAGCAGTGTTTGGGACTGAAAAGGGTCTCTAAATCTCTGCAGCCTGGTCTCTGGTTTATGAGGAAATGTATCCTGTTTATTTGTAATAGAGACTGATGCCAAGATAATAGTGTACCAGGGAAGTAAAAATTTTTAATTTAAACTAGAATAATGCCTCGATTAGAAAAATGTAGTAAAATGTCTTTTAATATACTTTTTAAAGGCTAGATGCCACCAACTAAATAATCATTGGATTGGGCATACAATGGCAGTAGAAGATAAAGCCGAATGGATCAACACATAGTAGGAAATGTTTTTGTAATGATCCTTTTTAAATGTAATTCCAATCTGTTTCATAGATATTCTACATACAAGAGGAGTCTTTAAGGAAAAATGAAGTCGAAAGATAATGGAGTTTTTCCCACCAACTCTTTGGACTCCCCTTGCATATGTGTAGTGTATGGACAATTGTGCGTGAGCATGTGCACGCATATAAAATTCTAGGTATAGGTTTCAAGAGCTCCGGCAACTTTGTAAGTTCAGTGTGAGGCTGCCAACTGCAAGGCTCAAAACCACCAGCCACATTGTGAGAGAAAGATAAGGCTGCATGTTTGTATGAAGATTTGCAGTCTTGCAAACCCCAGGGTGCAGTTCTTCTCTGTCCTGTGGGCTCACTGTAAGTCAGGATTGACTCAATGACAGTGAGTGCGTGTGATTACTTAGGGATTGGTGTCGAAAATATTTCCTTTGGAGAAGTTGGTCTTTCGAGCATTGCACTTCTAAGAGAAGCAGTTCTAGAATAGCGGTTTTACTAAATAGCAGAGGGTTTTTTTTTTATTGGAAAGTAAAAATTTCCAATATTGTGTGAGCATGTCTGGGTCTCAACTTTGGTGGAAGTATTTGTTATGCTACTTGTTAACATGCAACTGGGTTCATAGAAAATTTGGTACAATTGTGTATCACAGTACTTTAAAATGATCTCAAATAGTAAAATTTGCCTTAAGGTTTTCTCTTCATATTTAGGACTCACCTCATGAATTTTTTACAAAGGCCTTTGGAGGATGCACATCTGGGCTTAGATAAACGAAAAGATTCCAAAGTGAAGAGCAAAAATGCTTAGTCCAAGTGTTTTCTTTTATCTATGAAACTCTATTAGATTCTTATTTTTTTAATCCTTTAAGATGTTATTTCTTAAAATAGCTGCCTGTTACTTAATACAGGTTCTCTATACAGAGACATGTATTTCTGTAGCTGCACATTCCTTATGATCAACAATTCCTATTGAGATTTGATCGATGGACTTTGGAGTATAAACAACAGCTACTGATACAAGATATAGCATGGCAACCTGAGAAAAGCATCCATATATTTTTTTTAAAAATCATTTTATTGAGGACTCTTACAGCTCTTATTATCTGATCATAATCCTTTTTTATCCAATACCAAATCTGTCTGTGATAGCATTATTAGTAATTGAAGTTTTGTGACTTCACAACTCTTCCCCACCCGCTCATATTTAAGGAAAGTTAGAGCTGTTAATGATGTTAATTTTTTGTGCTAAGAATGTTAAAAATTCTGTCTTCTATTTGAAAGTGTTCTAATTTCAATATTGATTTTAGGTATTCTAGCCCTGGTGGTTACGTGTTAGGCTGCGATCTGCCTGGTCAGCAGTTTGAAAGTACCAGCAGGTCCATGGGAGAAAGACTGGAGTTTCTACGTCTGTAAGCAGCTTTCGTCTCAGAAACCCATAACGGGCCACTGTGAGTCATTATTGACTCGAAGGCAGTGAGTTTGGTGGTTTTGATTTTATTTGACTTTTTAAAACTAGAGCAAGCTAGCATATCTGTCTATCTACACAAAACAAAGCATAAAATAAATGAGCAGTTGGAGGGACTTGGACAGTCATCCAAAATTATATTTACAGTGTCAGAAACTGATCCAAAGTGGTCAAGTGGCATTCCCAAGTTCACATCACTCGTTTGCTTGGGCTGTTGTTGTGAGTGGCCCTGGGGCTGTCTCTGACTCACAGAGCTCAGATGTGTGACATAAGGACACATCCTCTGGTCTTTGGCCACAGCTTTGCAAGGGTCCCAGGTCAGTGTTCTTTGGTTAGAACATCGTGCGCATAGGAGTTTATGATGGTGACACAAAAGGACTAGAAGTTGTGAATGAACTTCAAATTTCCCAGTTAACACCAAACTACATTATGTAGCAGATACAAACATCTCAGGAAAGGAACTTTCTCTTTCCAGTCTATTTATCAAATTTAGACAGTGCTTTCTCCTCCCATAAACGCTTAGTCTTGGAAATCCACAGGGGGCGCTCACTATGAGTCGGCTTCAACCCCTGGCAATGAGATGATGTTATCACTGGAGCATTGCACACATGGAGTTGGGTGAGTGTTATGATGTGGAAGCAGCATGCTGTCATGATCAGTGTTTTTAATCCCCCCCTTCCCTTTAGCCCCACTCTTTCCCTCAATTCCCTTAGATCTAATCTACACTCAGTCTGATGTGTTTTATGTATGCTTCTGGGTAGGTATATATTCTTTTAGAACTACGTAGTTCTTTGTATGTTTTGGATGGACATAACTGCCGTGTTGCAATATATTTTACTTCACTAAGTGTTAAGACCTGCTCATATTGCTGTATGCACATCTAACTTACTGCATCGGTGTAAAACACTTCATGGTTTGTATCTAGCACAAATTACGTATTCATTTCACTAACATGGGATACCTAGGTTGCCACCTATTCTTGGATGCAAATAATTTGATAATAAATATCCTCAGCTGTGTGGTGCTGATGAGGAGCGGCTGTTAATTTAAAGACCAGTGGTTAGAATACACCCAGAGACAACTGTGAAGAAAGGTCAGGTGAACTACTATAGAAAAATCAGCCATTGAAAATGGTACAGGGCTGAGTTCTACTCTGACACATTGAATTGACATGGGTGGAAACCAGCTCGAGAGTAACTGGTACACATGCCTTTAGTGGCAGTGAAAAACTTTTCCTGAGGACGTATATCTGGGTACTTTTTGCTCATCATCCATATCACTCCAGCAATGGTATATCCAAAATGACTGGAGCAATTCTTGCTCTCCCTGACAGAGGACGCAGATTCCTGTTTTCTTACTTTTTCCCAGGATTTGTCACTGTACAGTGTCCAGCATTTTTCTAATTTTGACAGTTGTTAAATGGAATGCCATGATTGCTCTATGCTTCTCCAGTTACCAGTACTGTTGAGCATTTTCTTTCTGACCATTTGTGCCCATTCACGGCCAGGATGCTCAACCTTTCTGCCCATTTCCTCATTGAATGTCCATCTTTTTCTTGTTGATTTTCTAAAACTCTTAATGTATTTGAAATAGTGCTCCTTTGGTGATATTGGACATCATGAATATTGTCCCCAATGTGCTAATTTCCTGATAACTCTGGTGCAGGAATCCTTCATTTTAACATATTCAGGTTTATCAGACTTTGGGGTTGTAGGTGATAAATCCTAATCCATAGATTGCAAAAATATTTTTCTCCATTAGTCGTGTAGTTCTGCTTTCACATTTAAGCCATACAGGTGTCTGCGTGCTACAGCACCAGTAGCATAGACAGTCAAATTCATGGTGGCTCTTGAAAAATTGGTGGTTTGAGTCAGCCGCAGTCTGTGGGAGAGACATGGTGATAGTCTTTCAGAAATACTCCAACCAGGAAAGCTCCTGGGTCAGTTCTGCTCTGTTACAGGGGTCACTGCGAGTCTTCAAAATGACTGGGTGACACCTACGAGCAAGAACAATGTGCCTGGAGTTCACCTTCTGGATATAGAGGGCATTTCCTCCCTAAGAGGAGAAAACAATGGTTAAGAGAACAGTTGATCTAGTAATTTCCTCGCTGTGCCATCTTGGACAAATCTAATCCTCTTGCCCAATATTAACACTAATAGAATGTGACTGTCATCTTGACAGGATGTTATTAGAAAATTCATTGTTTCTGAAGCATCAGCTTTAAACTTTTGCTAGTTCTGGTTTTCAATAAGATTTGTTAAATCAGTAATAGACTGGTAATACATGTTGAACCTTCATTTTATTGCTACTTGTGATCTGGCGTTTAGTTTGAGAATGGCTGTCTTGGATCCTTTTAAATGACATTATATCAAAAGAGTCTTCACTGTTATATTTTTCTTTATACTACTGACATGGCCTTCAAGGATATTGCCCCGGTGTTACTCTAGTGCATAACTCAAGAGCAAAGACCAAGGAAACAGTGCCTGATATTTGAATGGCCAAAGCACTGTGACTCCTGCAACTTTCATCCATCATTTGGCTTGACATATTTGGGGAGGGGGGTATCACTGCCTCTGGTGGTCGTGGGCACTACCCAGTGCTGCTCCTGAGAGCCGCCGCTGGATTTGAACTGCCAAGCCTGTGGGCCGCAGTCCCGCACTCAACCACTTAGGCCACTGGGGCTCAGCCCGACATATTTTTTAAGACGTTGGTTGTCTGTGGTCAGTTCAGGGCAAAAGGTAAAACTGTTTCTTGTTATGTTTGCTTTTCAAGTAAGCTCTACTGAAGTAAATTCATTTAAAGTAAAATATTCCCATTTATGCATGTGCAATTTGATGAGTTTTGACAGATTTATACACCTGCTTAACCACCATCACCATGAAAACACAGAGCATTTCCATCACCCCCCAAAGCGCACAGGTATCTGATTTCAGTCATCCCACCTTCCCTGATTCCCCAGGATTAGCGATCGGCTTTGGGTCACTAGCCTCTAAATTCATCTTTTCCAGAGTTTTGTATAAGTGAAATAGTAGAGTGGGGATACTTTTGCTCAGCAGAGTGGTTTTGAGATTCATCCACTTTCATCTACAGATCTTGGGTCTTTGTATCAATTCATTCATCCCTTCTTGTGGCTGAATGGCGTTCCATTGCATCAGAATACCTATGTGTTTGTTTACTCACCAGTTGATAATTGTTCATGAATAAAGCTGTTGTGGTGTTCTCCTAGATGTTTTTATGTGGATGTATGCTTTCATTTCTCCAGGAGTATAATTGCTGAGTCATTTTGACTGTATGGTAAGTATGTTTAGGAAGAAACTACCAAACGATTTCCTAAAGTTCTTATAGCAGTTTATATTCCAACAGCTGTGTAGGAGAGTTATAGTTGTTCCACATCCTTGCAAGCACTGGTGGTGGCTCTCGCTTGTTTTAGACACTCCAGTAGATGCCTGGCATTCTCATTTCGGTCTTAATTTGAATTCTAATGACTCATGATGGTAAACATCTGCTGATTTGTATATCTTCATTGGTGAAATACCTGTTCAAATCATTTGTGCATTTTAATTGGATCCCTTGTCTTTCTCTTACTAAAAATTGTGAGCGTTCTTTACATGTTTTGTGGCTCCAAGTTCCCTGTTAGATTTAATGTAGATGAGTTTCCTAATATGTGACTTGACTGTTAATTTTACTAATGGTATTTTTGACATCCAAAGCTTTCAATTTGAAGTTGAATATATCCTTCTATCCTTTTGAGCTATGGACACTCCCTCCCCCTTGTAGTTTTAACTTCTAAGGCTATGGTAAACTAATCCACTATTGAGTATGCTCTGTTCACCCATGGTTTTGCTCTTCAGGTACAAATCCGCCTGAGGTAGCACTGAGGAATTTGCAAGAGAGGAAAACTTAAGTCTTAAAAATTCTTTGTATGAAAGTCTAAATTTTAATTTCTAGAGAATGTTTTAGGACCAAACTTAAAAAATGGAGACTCAGGATTGGAGAAGAACACAAGTCCTGATGCTTGTATTTTTAAATGGAGAGCAGTTGCATTGCGCTTAGTCAGTTCGTTTGAGACTTTGCATGTCTGTGAGCATGTTTTCAATTCACTGGGAAGTACGTTAGGAAAGCCAACATTTCAGAGAACGGCGTCTAAGGAGAGTGAGTCTATAAGCAGTTAGGCAGAATGTGAATGTTATCTTTGTGAAAGTCTCTTTTCCACGTGGTTTTAATGAGTTTAGTATGGTACCAATTTTTCTCATGTTCTATAATTTTTATCTTTACATGGGAATTTGTTTAAATCTATTTATTTTGAGTTCATTAAGGGTCATATTGTTATAATTTTCTACTGCAGTTGCTGTGGTCACCTCCAAGTTCCTTGGCTCCTTGTAACAGGAATTCCACCCTATTGTCCCACTGAAGCCCTATTGGAAAAGGTCTTCAGGGACCTCCACACCCCATGAATACGTTTAACTTCTTATTTGATCGCCAGGAGCCCTCCTGGCATAGTGGTGATGAAACCACCAGCTGCTCAGGGGGAGAAAGGCCCGGCTTTCCCACTCTCTTCACAAGAGGTCCTCTTTTAGAAACCCACGGTGCAGGCCTCCCCTGCCCTGAGGTTCTCTCTGAGTAGCAGTTGACTTGCTGTCAATGAGTTGAGTTGAGTCAGTGAGAGTGTTAGTTCACCTCACTCTATTTGATGTTATTGACATTCCTGGAGTATTTTGCTTATTATTTTATGCCTTACATTATTATTTTCTCATCTCTTTTCTTTTTGGGGGGCACCACTGCCCTCTGGTGGAAGTGGGAGGCCCAGCCTTGCTCCTGGAGAGCTGCTGCTGAATTTGAACCACCAAGCCAGTGGGCCACAGTCACGCACACAACCACTACGCCACTGGGGCTCAGCCCTATCATCTCTTTTCTTATTCTTCTCTCATGGAGTCGTTTTTCTGGGGGTGGGGGTGGGGGTGGTATTACTTGGGTCTTTGTTCTTGTTCTCTTTTCACTAGATGGTCACTTCCTAGAAATTTGACATTTGATCCAACTCTTAGTCTTAGCTGATGTGAGCCTGGGGGTGCTGTCAGGTCAGCATTGGGCTGCTAACTTCACAGGCTGAGGTTTAAACCCACCAGCAGCTTTGTGGGAGAAAGATGGGGTTGTCTGTTTCCATAAAAATGTACATCCCCCCAAATTTTTTATCATATTGCTATAAGTTGGAGCCAACTCAATGGCAGTGGTTACATACTGATGCTTTTGAAATCTTTCAACCTTGTCCTGAGCTAGACTTAACTCCAACTATGTATGTACTGTTATCTGCTCCACTTATCTACCTGTAAATCTCACAATGCTGCGTGTATCCAAAGTTGAGTTCTTTCATCTCCTTCTACGCTCTCTATTTAGTTAGTGCTACTGCCAACATATTGAGCCTCCAAGTTAAACCTTGGAGCTAACTTTCTGTTCTATAAGGATCTATAACTAATCTGTCAGTTTCACACGCTTGCTTGCAAATTAGCTCTTTTCCTCTCTGTTTCTGTTGCCATAGGATTCCTCCCTTTCCTGTGAACTCTTACACTAGTCCATTATTTGTTTTCCTTCCCTGTAGTCTCTTCCTGCTCTTGTTGATGATACAGGCTATTGCCAAAATGATCTTAGAAATGCAGTCTGATGCAATGATCCTCCCAATTAAATTTCTTCCCTAGCTCTTTTTCAACTAACTGGATTAAAATCAAGAGCTTCAGCATAGCATATAAGATCTTTACCACCGATCTTCTGACTGCCTCCCTCTTTCTACTTTTTACCATTTGGGTCTTAATTTGATTTCTCCTGATGACTCATGATGGTAAACATCTGCTGATTTGTACATCTTCTTTGGTGAAATACCTGATTTTTATTTTTTCCTCTAGGCCTCTGAATATATTTTCTTTCCTTCTACCTGAAATATATCACTTCCAATCACCCTTTGCTTTCTACTATCTCTTCAGAAGCAAAGAGGAATTTATCTTAAATGTTATGTTTTCCAGAATGCTTCCCCTGACCCCTTTCCCATTTGTCAGAGTATAAAAATGATGGCATAGGGGCTCAGACCTTGCCTGCTTTTAGCATAAAGAGAGGACCTTCAAGATGAATTTCAGCCCAAGTCTGATTGTCATGAAGTAGATGCCAAAGATACCTCCCTTCTTCAACTTCTTACCAGCTCTGACACAGCCATACTGCCACCTTCTCAGTGGCTTTGGTAATTGGTTACAAATGGTCGTATAGAATCCAGACAAATGTACCAATGTGCTTGACATAATGGATGTATGTGTGGATTTTGATAAGAGTTGTACAAGCCCTCAGTAGAATGATTAATAAAACAAACTCACAGACCATGCTCGTGATCATCGAGTTTTGGGGGGAGGTAACTGATTCAAGATCAAGATTAGGATCACCTTGGAAGTAGTAAACATGACTCAGGATACAGTTCTTCAATAAAATAGTTTTTTTATGTGTAAGAAAACCTTTATATTAAAGAGTAGTTGTATATATATATATATATTAATTATATTGGGGGCTCTTACAGCTACTACAACATTCAGTACATCATTTGTATCAAGCACATTTGCACACATGTTTCCACATACATTTCCCAACGTTTTCCACTTGAGCCCTTGGTACAAGCTCTTTAAAAAAAATAAAATAAATAAAAAACCTCCCCTTTCCCCTCCCCCCTTTTTTAAAATAAATCATTTTATTGGGGGGCCCCTACAACTCCCATCACAATCCCTAACAACATCAGTTGTGTGCAGGCCACTTTTACACACCCATTGCCATCATCACTCTCAAAACATTCTCCCTCCCTCCAGGTCCCCATTATCAGCTTCCTATATTACCCTTCCTCCCCCCCCCCTTGAACCCTTAGTAATTTACAAATTATTTTTTCATCCTGTATACTGTACAATGTGTCCCAACACTCACTTCCCTGTTGCCTGTGCCCCAGAGAGGAGGCTACGTGTAGATCCCTGAAGTTGGTTCTCCCTTTCTATTCCTCCATCCCTCCACCCTCCTGGTATTACCACTCCTATTACTAGTCTTGATGGATCATCTATCCTGTTTCCCATGTTTCCAACTTCACTATACATCTCCTGGTCTAGCTGGATTTATGTGGTAGAATTGGGGTCATGATAGTGGGTGGGAGGCGGCATGGGAACTAGAGGAAGGTTGCATATTTCATAGCTCCTACCCTGTATCTTAACTGACTCATCTCCTCCTTGTAACCCCTCTGCAAAAGGATGTCACCTCACCTATTGATGGGCTTGGGTCCCCAATCTGTACTCCCCCTCATTAATAATTATATAATTTTAGCTCATTGATGC